>JAJMKQ010000009.1:0-132055 GCA_030569395.1 Petasospora rhodanensis
TTATCGTTTCCGTTACACAGTTGCAAAGAGCCGATCCAACCTGGACGGAGTCGCCTGAACCTCTGAAGCGCACTTCTGCAGCCCCAGCATAGGCAGGCAACGCCGCGACGTTATCAGCGATGATGCTCATCCACTCATCTCCACTATAAAACGCTGCCGATGCCCCACCTGGTCAACCAGTGGAGTCTTTCTCCGCTACCTTCCTCAAGATCTCTCACCACACATGTTCGGCACATCCGCTGATGAGAGGTTCAACCTCCTCCCCAAGTTTGCCCCAAAGAGCCAGACCCCGCTGCTGGTAGTCCTCGTGCTCTCTGCCATCGCCGGCTGTTCCACCATGGGCTACGACTCCATGATGATGTCCTCGCTGATCGCCATCGAGCAGTTCACGTGATACTTTGATGTGAACGACGTCACCACAGGCTTGCTCAACGCCGGTGTTTGGATGGGTCAGATTATTGCTTGTTTCTTCATGGCTAAGATTTCTGACGCCTTGGGGAGAAAGAGAACCATATTCTGGGCCTCCACCCTGCAGTTCGTTGCCATTGCTATCCAGACCGCCTCGCAGAACATTGCCATGTTTGTCGTTGCCAGAATGATTTTGGGCTCCGGCATCATCCTCTCCGCCTCTGCTGGTCCCGTGCTCATCTCTGAGTTGGCTCCTCCTGACAAGAGAGGTTGGCTCGGTGGTCTCTACTTCTGGCCGTTGTTTGATGACGCTGTTGGTTGTGATCGGAAGTTGGCTGTATCTAACTTCCGCTTTAATCTCTGCTGCTGCGTATTTCAAAACCTTATGTCACCCACCAGTCTGCTACTCTGGTGGTAACAGCGCTCCTCTAGGTACTCTCTGGGCCTGTAATGGACAACCACCTTTTCGGCGTACAAACCACTTCCACCCCGTGCGAGCTGCAACGTTTTGAGACCAAAACTGTGAGCTGGTCAAAATCCCCGCTAGGTTCATCTCTACTGCTCGCTTATCATCTGAATGCCGTACTGTGTGCTCTGTACACGATCTCCGTTACTACCTTCTGTCAAACAAGCATATGCCCGGGACTTCCGTGTAGTCTCAGTCACTTTAATCAAGTGGGACTACAACATATCACCGGGCTCTCTCCTAAGGTCTGATCAACATGAGCGGCCGAGTACATACCCCATCTTGAAAACGGTCATGAACGCCATTGTAAAAGGAACGGCGGGGTCCAGACTCAACAAAATCAGATTGATTCAGTAACACATCATCAAGACTGAAGGGCCTCAAAGATCAAGGGTTTGGTCTTTTCATCGCCTGTGAGACCTCGCCCCTCCGGGCGCATCTACCCTCAAATTCCAGCACCAGAATCAGGCTTTCAGCCGCTCAGCGGGAAGTGTAGTCCTACGTGTGTCTTGAGTCAGAAATAGTTCTCAATGCTATAGCACCGTTCATTTGATGGACTTTTTTGGGTGGTGGCAAGTAGGAAGCTCGCGTCGCTACGCCCTTTTGTGCTAGAAGACTCAAGAAACGCGCCTTCCCGCAGCTTGACTCAGATTCATGCGTCTAGCGAGGGCGTGATAAAAATCATTTCACCTCTAGCGTGCCAAACAGAGAAACGCGTGCTCTCATATGATGGTCTAATGCCTTTTCGAAGAAAGGTGGAGACCTAGCTCTCCTCACTCTCAAGTGTTCCTGTCTCTACTCAAGAGCGCATTCTTCACGCTTAGATTTTTGTAGCTGGTCTGCAAAGGATGTCAACATTTATTATAGGATGGTTGGTCCTCATACGCGAAGCGTTGCGGAGGTGTGTTCATAGATACCCGCATGCCAAAAGTATGTGGGTCCATGTCCGCCACGGTCCGTGAGAGGGAAATCTGGAAGAAGACAACGATGCATGCGATCTTTTTCAAATGGGTCGTTCTCGTACGAGAAAGGCCCCGAAGACAAGTCTTCGGTTGTCCCTTTGTGCGATACAAGAGTCGACCCTAGAGATGGGAGGCAGTGCCTCCGGTCTCCAGGGGCCAGCCTTGTCGATCTTCATTGCCCAAGTTTCAACTGGGCAGATATCATGCAAATGATGCTGACAAGAGCAGCGGAAGGACAGCCACACCATAGCACCCAACGGGCATGGGTTTTGAGCATATGTGGCGGTCTATTTCGACCTCATCCGCACGAAAGTACACCCATTAGTTCGCCCAAGAATAGGCTGCTGTATGTGGTTAGAAATGGGAGCTTGCCAGGTCGCCCACGTGAGTCCTTATTTTGAATCAACATAATAGTATGCGTTGCTAGGGGAGATCCGCCTCAGTAAACCTAGCCGTGTCATACAGGGACACAAAACCTCGACTAGAGATTGCTGGCCAGCAGCCGAGGCAGAGGGTAAAAAAAGCTATCTGCAAAATCTCACTAAATGTCTAATTGAAGGGTTCGTGCGCTCATACTTCGTGCTATAAAAAAAGGTGCTCTACTGTCATCCCTTGACCATGTCGCACCAATCACCATCTGGTGAAGACCGCCGAACCAATAACGTCGAAACAGGCAAAAGGTTACTTCAGTTCGTTCTAGCCGCTGAGCAGCAGAGCGCGTCGCAATGTATACGAGGTGCATCTACAGCGCGTGACGCGCGCATCAACTCGCATCGGAAGTGCGGCCATGGACTAGATTCTGCAAATGAGGCCTGACCGCGCTGGCTTAGATTCCGCTACACTTGTTCCAACTGCTACCCAATGAACACAGCACTGGACGCCTACATCCGGCGGCCTATGGTGTATGAACATTAACCAAGGTCTCTCTGGCCTTACGAGGCAGATCCTAACAGGTGTCCTCCTCCAAAGGCCCCTCGTCTTGCGGATTCACACGCATGGTGGAAAATTAGTGTAACACTCGATGAAGCACCGTATGCAACGCCAAACTTAATTTGATTGAGCGCACCGAACAACACGGCAGAGCACCTCATAAGCTCCAGAAAAAATTGTTAATGATGGGTCACAATACGCGTGGTACATTTCCTTCAAGACCATCCACCCCTGATGCGGACGAGGCCCGCTGTCAAAAGTGGAAGGCGCGCCTAGGTGGTGCGTGGCCATTTTGACACTAGGTACTCTTCCGCTGGTGGCCTGTGACAGCTCTTGTTAGGAGCTGCCGATCAAACTTGTCAAGAGCACCCTCGTTCCTGGCTTAATTCGGATATGATCCACTTTATGTGTTTCTGGCTCGTCTGGAACTTCGGGTCGAAGAAACCCTCTCGCCACATCGGAGGGGTCAAAATTCAAGCTCAGAAACGTCAGATTCGCCTACGTAACCCCATATAGACGCCAAAACCTTATTTAGTCCGCCGCTTCTCCGTACAGGGTCTGGCTTCCGGGCACATAGAAACCGGGCTACGTAAGAGCTTGCGGTGCTCAACGTCCGAAGCAGCAAGAGCAGTACCTTCTTACTGAACTCTACTGCCAAACCTATGTGCACCGGAAGGCTTCCATTGCCCATTTGATTTTCGGTTAACGTTGCCACCTCGGCGAGTTGAACCTGTTAGCCCGCATAGCGCTAATGGCCGCCATGGATACGTCACGCCAATACCTTTCATGGCGTTCTGGTCGTCTACGTTTGTATGGAAACGAGTTTCATGACCAGTCCTCACGACAAAACCGGAATTAATCTGTCTACGTAATAATATTGGCCGCGCCGGGTGGGCCCTTAGTCGACGGAATATCCGTGTACCAGTCGGGACCTTCCGCCAGCTTCCCCACATATTGCCGGAGATAACGTTTCGGTACCTGTCAAGATGGCGCGTGGTGCTGCTACAGCTCAAACAGGCCTAAAATTATCAAACTTCCAGCTTTGGGCTCCAAATATGAGACGAAAAATCATCTCTAGTACGGAATATGATACTCGTGGTGCCAGAACAGCGGAATTCCTGAAAAAAAAAATTATTGAATATTCACCAACAACATTTTCAACTGAGCCTCGAAAAATCAAGAAAAGACATGCTCTTTTTCTCGACATGGAAATGGCTTACGTAAGCAAGCATATTCTGACGTAGCCTCGCTCAAGCCCATCTAACAGTTTCTGAAGTTAGAGTTGTATATGAATTTCTCTAAGGTCCACAATAAATCAATGAAAGCTGGAAATTCTGGGCCGAATGACATAAAATAGAGATAGAACGAAACACCCGGACACACACCTGGACATACACCCGGACATACACAATCGCGGGCCATGCAGTATTATAGTACTCGGCGCGCGCATCAGGTCGTCGATTACCTCATGGCTCTGTACCACAATTTATATAACTGCCTTTATAATTCCACGTAACTGGCTTAGTTATATCTAATCGGTTATACAATATTAGACATCAGTATATGCAGGACGTTAAGTTTCTAAGTACATGCAACTAGTCTGTTATACGCACAGCTAGCTGTCATTAGTTTTGTTTGATCATCAGTTTACCCCCAACAGGGTCAATCTCCTCTATGGTGAAGTCCTTCACAGAATCACCAACTCTTGGTGGTCGTCTCCCAGTAGCAAGCTTCATTGTACCGAATACACCATAGCCAAGGAGTATACCATTCACGCTGCCGTTCTGTGGCTTGGACATGACCACGAAGTTGTTGGTGGTGAGTGGGACGCCCGTGATGAGTTGTTGTTTGAGTGCGTTCATGGTGTAGTAAGCGCCAGCGTTGCGGCTAGCCTTCTTGAGGATATCGTTTCTGGCTTCAATGTGGAGTACCATGGCTTGAACTTGGTCACTGGTGAAGACTTCTGGTTGGTTGTTCAAGAATGTGTGGAGCTGAAAGTGATTCACGATATCACCGAATCTTCTGAGAGGGGACGTCGATGGTGCGTATTCTTGGACGCCGAGCATGAGATGGGAAGATGGCTGAGACGAATAGATGGCTGGCGCAATGAACTTCAGGGCCTTGACAAGATCAGCGATGGCGAACTCAGAGTCAGCCTTGCAGAGCTGGTTGAGACGACTCACGATGTTTCTCGCAGTACCCCAAAGTGGAAGCTGTCTCATAGACTTGAAGACACCAGGTCTCTGAGCATCCTTGAGCGCGCGGGCAGCCACTCTGTTCGCAAGAATCATCAGCTCCGTCACGAGTACCACAGATGGTGAGCTCAGCTGTTGGTCAATAGTCAGTTCTGACCCATCATCAAGCACAGCATCAGCTTCAGCAGCGGCAGAGGATCCCTTGGAAATGCGAACCTGGACGTTCAAGTTTTGATCGGGGAACACAACAGCACCGGCTTGAATTCTCTGAGCACGGAGCTTTTCACTGAGTTCCTTCATCTGTAACAACTCAGTGTGCTCCTTAGACTTGGCAGCACCTTCGACCTCCATATTTTCAAGAGCGACATTGACATCCTTGTATGTGAATTTTGGGAACTTGGAGAGATATGTGGCCTCCACTTGGGCAGCGTCAAAGTTAGCCTCACCGGTCTTCTTGTTCACTGGGACGGAGAAGGTCAAAGCTCTAGTCTTCTTCCCATCAACACCGAGGCCAGCAAGATCGGACATAGACTTTGGCAACATGGCTGAGATCATCTCTGGTTGATAGGTGGTGAATGCTCTCTCATAGGCGATCTTGGTCAGGGTGGAATCTGGATTCATGTATGACACTGGGTCAGCGATGTGGATGTAGACCCTGTAAGTGGATGCATCAATCTCCTTAATGGACACACCATCGTCAATCTCATGTGCGCTCTCACTGTCAATACAGTAGACGTTCATGTCCATGTAGTCTGTTCTGTGCTTGGCAATGTCACCCGCCCTCTCCTTGGTGACATCAACTGCGTCGAAGTAGAGTTGCTCGAGGTCTGCCTTCCGAGAGACCTGCTTTCCCGGCAGACATAGGCTCTTGGAGTAGTGTGTTGGGTTCACGCTCTGTGTGAATTGTGGATCAAATTTGGAAACGAGATCCCACACAGTAGACTTGGTGATGGTCTGAGCATCGGTGGTCTTCATCAGTTGGCAGACGAGAGTTTCCGTTACAGCGTCATCCAGGTTACCCACAGCATATTCTTTCAGCAGGAATACAATGTCCTTCATGTCCTTTGGGCAGTCAGATGCCGTCCCACTCTCAACAAGGGCCCCGAACTTCTTGAACAATGATGGATCAGCCTTCAATTTCTCAATAACAGATGTGATGGATGTGACGTAGTCCATTGGAAGAACAGTGATAGAGAGAGGCAAGAATGTGCTTCGTGAGGAGTACTGCGTGGACCATAGTCTCGTCTGTTTTCTCAAACCCAATACCACACTGTACAACGATGCAACCTCAAACTTTTCAGAGACGTCAACAACCCCAAAGTCCTTACCCAAGACCGACTGAGCGGTTCCAGTACTAAAGTCAACACCGACCTTCTGAGACAAAACCTTGGAAATCTCATCGTACACATCGTCAATGCTCAGCTTGTTCTTCACAAGTCTCTCGAACTCATCCAATGAGAAGCTCTCCACAGCCTTGGTCAACGCAGTCAAAGAGACTTGTCTAGGACCCAGAGTCTGCAAAACCCTGTGAATGATCTCCAGCTTTCTGGTCGTGTCTGGGAGCTTTCTCCAAGCAGCGTTGGTCAGATCAATCAGCGGCTTCGCAACATGCTTCCTCAGAAATGGATTCACCGCATACGTCTCAAACCCAAAGTTTGTTGTCTTGATACTCCCATACTCTGCATCATTCTGGGGGACTTTATGAACAGCCTTGGTGAGCCACGAAGAGGGTATCACACCGGGCAGTCTGAGCTTGAATGCGGACTTCTCAACGTATGAGAGTTCACCGAGACGGTCCATCACAGTGTATCTTGGGTCATCGTGTGCGGATGGGAGTTCAACAATCACGGACAGGACGGATCTGTTGAGCGATGTGGAGAGTTCCACTGCGTCGCCGACGTTGAGTGGCTCGAAGAACTGTTCAGTTGAGACGAGGTGCTGTGAGGTTCCGAGACGCTTTATAAGCTTCCACCCCGGCTCAGTGTTCTTGGGTTTGATGACGCCTTCCTCGATGAGCTTGGACTTGACTGTCGAGTGGTAGATGGAGCTGGGCCTCACATATCTTCTGGAGTAGTTCTTCTCGGATTCGGCTAGGATTTGTGGTAGTGTCTTTGTCTGGATGGGCCCTCGTAGTTCGGCCATCGCCTTCCGTCTGACGCTCTTCACCTCGGAGTCATGCTGGTACACCTCTCTGATTCCACGGGCCACTCGTACATGTGCTGGTTCATTCGGGGATCTGGTGTTTGTAGTGTTAGTACCCACAGCAAAGCGGTCTCTTGTGGCAAATCAAACGTACTTCTCAGAGGGTGATGAATTCGATGTGTCAGTCGATGTGGTCTGCTTGTTGCTCTCATTGCTGATTTTTCGATGGGCAGAAATGCCTCTGTGATGTTGTAGGAGACATCGCAGGGATATACTCTGTACTCTGAGCATCTTAGATAGCAACAACAAGGGTTTAAGTGTCTTTTCCTTTCATGGGTACTCGATGAGATGTGTGTGTTACTGTGGGAAAAAATGCAATGCCCGGCCGCGGCCGCGGTAGATCAAGGTCACGTGACTTCCTTAGGAACTCTCGTCTTTCTGCCACGATGACGGGCTCTACGGGTGGACTGAAGAAGCGAGATACAAGCCGTACGCTTCCCTAAGAGTCTGCCAAACCGCCACGGTTCGCACAATATCTTTAAGTGATCCTTTTCATGCCTCTCCCCAGCTTTATGTGAGGCGAGGAAAAGTTCAGGACAAACTCAGACCACAGTTGTACCACCACAACAAACACCCCATCTAGCCACCAAATGCTCAGAAGAGTACAGAGAGCCCAACTGCGGGGAGTGCGCTTCACATCGACGGTCAAGACCACCTCGTTTGACCCAAAGAGCCTAGAGGTCCACGAAAAGGCTTCCATATACAGCGCCATCCAGCCAACAGGAAAGTTCCACTTGGGAAACTATCTCGGCGCTGTGCGTGTCTGGAGGGACCTCTGTGACGTTGCACCTGACTCTGCAAGAATCATTTATGGAGTGGCAGACCTCCATGCTATCACAGTTCCCAAGACGAGATCCGAACTACGGAACTTCCGCTATGAAGCCATTGCCAGTATCTTGTCCACCGGCATCGACCACGACAGAGCCATCGTCTATCACCAAAGTGCACTTCCCGAGCACGCCGAGCTCAACTGGATACTGTCTTGTCTCACGGGTGTTGGTTACCTCAACAGAATGACACAGTGGAAAAGCAAATCCGATGGATCTGAGTCTGCAAGCTTGGGTCTCTTCGCATACCCGGTTCTCCAGGCAGCGGACATCCTCCTCTTCAAGTCCACACAGGTCCCAGTGGGCGATGATCAATCACAGCACCTCGAGCTATGCAGACACATTGCGCAGCAGTTCAACAAATCATACAAGAAGACATTCCCGCTCCCAACGACGATACTCGCACCAACAAAGAGAATCCTGAGTCTCAAGGATCCATCCAAGAAGATGTCCAAGTCCGACCCAGACCAGAGTGGAACAGTGTACATCACCGATGAGCCAGACGTCATTGCAAAGAAGATCAAGAAGGCCGTCACGGACTCCATCGCACACGAGTTTAAGTTCGACCCGGTGAACAGACCTGGTGTCTCGAACATGATCAACGTTATCAGCGGCGTCCAGAGAAAGTCCATTGAGGCGGTGGAGGCTGACATTGCACACTTGGACGACCACAAGAAATTCAAGGACTACGCCACTGAAGTGCTGGTGTCTGAGTTCACGAAGCCTAGAGAGGAGTACAACAGGTTGATGCAAGATCAGGCATACTTGCACGAGGTTGTGAAGAAGGGTAATGACAGAGCCAAGGTGATTGCAGAGAGAACGATCCGTGAGGTGAAAAAGAACGCTGGGTTCGACTAAAAGATTCCATGTACATAACACAATTAAACTGTTCATAGACTAACCTTATCCAAGATGTTAAGCGCCGTAGCGAACTGGACCAAAATTCTCTGGACAACTCTGATATGAGCACAGGCAAAGATCACCTCCTTCAGCAATTCCCGTTTGTCATACGACAGAACCTTTGGTTCCCAAGTTGGGTCATCTTTGACGTTGTCTGGACCCATCAGATCTTCAAACACTTCCAAAAGTCTGGCCTTGTATCCCATTTCACTAACCCTTTTGCAGTAAATAATCAGGTACGTCTTGAACTCGACTTCATCCTTCAGCCTCAGTGACGTCAAGATCCTGTTCTCGAGATGTGCCAAAGAGATAACCTTCTCCATACTTTCATACCCCTCCTTCATTAACATTGTCTTAGCCATCTTCTGTAAGAACTTACCCCTGCCTCTTCTCACAATCTCATCGTTCGTCTTGCGTTCAAGCATGTTCACAATGGATCCATCATCCTTCGAATCCCTCGAGTCCCAGTACTGCGATCCAAAGGCCCACCACGAGTCACTGATCAACATCCATGAGTCCAACTCGGCGTCGTACAAGTACCCATTACCATTGGAGATAGTAGCCACAGGGACACCGCCAGAGGAGATACTGCACAGCGTGAGGTTCTCAGCTCTGGTAAGGAGATCGGCATTCGAACGAGTCAATAGAGGATAGAGCGAGGTTGGTTCAAACAAAGCCCTTTTAGCTTCGACATCCCACGCATAGACTTCACCAAGGCTCGTTACCGCGAGAAGGTATTTCCCCTTTGCCTCTAAGAAACTGAGCGGTGTGCCCAGCACCAGAGGGGGAAAGATACGACGACCACCATCGCTGTACACATACAGCACACCATCCACAGATGAAACAGCCCAGAAGTATCCCTCACCACCGGCAGCCAGACCAGCGAGCTTGGGGATGAAATCAGTGAAAACAAGCTTTGTACCGTTCTTGATGAGTGAGATCCTCGTTGGTTTTTGTTCGTTTCCTGTGCCGTTCTTGATCTCGAGTGTGAGTGAGTCGTCGTTTGGGGAGTCCAGCGCAAATGAGGATCTGATCTTTGGCGTGGAGATTCTCACTTTGGAGAAGGACGTTGATGGGTTGATTGCCACGCTGCCGATGAACTCCACAGGTTCAACGTCCTTACGGCGTTTGGCCGCTTGCTCCTCTGTGAGCTCGGGTTGTTCTCTCTTCTTTAGATCCTTTGGAACAGCATAAGATGGTGCGTCGAACTCCATTGTAGTGTTGGCCTTGTCGATCCGTGATGATGAAGCGAGTTGTAGTGTGGTGGTGGTAGAAGCGGGTTTACCGTTCACTGAGGAGACGAGTGTTGGTGCGATGCGTTTCTTACCGTCTTTCTGAGTGACTGGTGCTTGGACAATTGTTGGCTCAACACGCTTGTGAGTCGTTGTCTGCGTCGTTGTGGTGGATTTTGGCCCTCTGGTACCCGAAGGTGTTGATGAAGGTGAGTCAAGGGACATCTCAGACTTGTCTTCTGGGGGAATTGATGCCGATTCACTTCTTGGTGCTTTGACAGGTGATTCTGTGAGATCAATAGCCGCTGGAAGCTTCGAGTGGAGAGGTTCAGGAACCTTGAGTTTCGTGATCATATCGGCCATGACGTGCTCTTCAACCGGTATTCCAAGTTCCTCCTGTTCAAACGAGAAGACGACAAGCGTCTCTGACCCAACAAAGAGAGTCAAACTGTCTGAACTCCATTGTAGATCCGTAATGTTCATTGTGGCAACTTCTGCAGCAGTGAAGAGTGGTCTTTGGAAAGTGGTATTCCAGACGGCAACGGACTTGTCCACACCAGCAGAAGCAATGATGTTGAAAGCCTTCTTCTCCTCGTGGAAGAGCTTTGGTGCGAATCTGACAACTGTCGAGTTGTGTCCAACGAGTGAAAACTCTGGCTTCCAGTTTGAGCGTGAGATCATGCCAATGGCTGAGGTGGTTGGATCGAGGTTGATGTTGGGCAATGCGATTCTCTCTCCAGTTGGGGCCCATGAGATCCTGCAAATGTCGTTGATCGAGGCCAGCGTTTGTGATGCGATGGTGATCTTCTTGTACAGGATGTCCCCCTTGTATGGTTCCACTTGGAACAGCGAAACGATGCGGTTTGCTGCGATGGTGATGAGGTAGGCCTTTGACGGATCGAGGCTGAGTGAGCGGATCTCTGACCTTGATGGGATCTCAGAGCCCAGTCTCTGCTTCTTCATGTCGTACGTCGCCACTCCTGACATCGTGGCCACTAGTATCATGTCTCCCAAGATCGCCAGATCGTTGATCTCAGTTGTACGTTTCAAGAGTTCGGTGGAGTCTCCAGTGTTGATGTCTGTCGAAAAGACGGAGCCTTCAACATCTCCCGTGATAACAGCATCTCCGTAGAGAGCCAGGCAGGTGATGGTAACGCCCTTGTGTATGCTTAACTCCTTCAAAGTAGTGACCTTGGTGAGGTCTTTGGGCTCAATCTTCTCCAAAGTCGACACTTCTCTGAGCGTCTTGACGTCCCAGACGCGTACGACGCCATCTTCGCTTGCGGTGTAGAGCTTCTCAGAGTTGTCGTCGAGTGCGAGGGCGGTCACGGGAGACTTGACAGCCGCACCAGGCACCTTTAACAGTCTCATTGCTGTTTGTAATGTTTGGTGCTCGTGCCAAAATCTTGAGAGAACCCGTCAAACAAAAGCGGTGGCCCCGAGGAAACTCCCAAATCCGTCTCTGCTGAGCGCCAAGGCCCCGTAACCCCGCGAACTCGTTTGATGCGCGCGGGCGCCTCCGTTTGGGCAACGGAAAAAAATTCGAGGGGCCGTTGAAAGCACGTATGTACGCGGGCGGAACGGCCAGCAGGCAGCGCAAACAGCATTGACGGTGGGCACGATGGCGAACGACGACAGAGACGAGCAGTACACAACGGATTCCGGGTCGCAATTTACAGGTATGTTCTTCTTTCCAGCCCCGGATGTCACTTGGCTGTCCATGCCCGCTTCGGGGCTTTGGATAAGATCAGTCATCATCCACGCACGCTCACATTTCATCGAAACAGACTTACTAACGACATCTTTTCAACAGAATACTGGGTGGACTGGTTCCTTGGGACGAAGGGTAATGAGTACTTCTGCGATGTGGATCTCGAGTACATCACAGACAAGTTCAATCTGACAGGGTTGTTCTCCGAAGTTGATAATGTTCACCTTGCCATTGAACTGATAACGGACGAGCTCAAGACGGACGAGATTTCTGAGGACCAGGGGGATCAGCTTGAGACGAACGCAAGAACACTGTACGGCCTTATTCATGCCCGTTACATCATCACAACCAGAGGCCTCCAGAAGATGATGGAGAAGTACAAAGCTGCACACTTTGGATATTGCTCGCGGGTGTACTGTCAGCTGCAACACCTTCTCCCAGTGGGACTCAGCGATCACTTGGGCGTATCAGCAGTGAAGCTCTACTGTCCGAAGTGCGAGGACCTCTACAACCCAAAATCATCAAGACATGCACAGATAGACGGTGCCTTCTTTGGAACGACGTTCCCTGGGATGTTCCTTCAGGCCTACCCGCAACTCGTACCATCACATCCAACGGCGAGATACATTCCAAAGGTGTTCGGCTTCAACTTGCACGAGTACGCACAGCTTGCGCGTTGGCAGGAGCTCCAGAGACAGAAGCTGGAGAAACGACTACTCGACCGTGGCGTTGACACATCGAAGAACGTGCCGAATGGATATTTTGATCTGGATGAGGCACAGGAAGAGGAAGAGAGACAACAACGTGAAAGCGGACGGAGATGAAGCGGGGCTTTTGCCAGTAATACGGATGCACGGATGTAACCAGAACTTTGAATGTAGGCTAAGTTCACACTTCAGCAAGAACCAAAATAACTGCACCCGCTACCAACAAGGTTGATCCACCAAACCCAGTTGTGAACCCTATGACGCCATATCTCCGCACTTTTCACAACCTCCGATGGAGGACCACTCGGCTCTCTGTAATCTCAGCACCTTCATCAGAGCGGGTGTCAGCGGTTTCGATCGGTTTCGTTCGGTGATTTTTTTGTGTGACAGCGTGACACCCGCGCGGGCCGTTCCGGGGATTGCCGTACGGTACCGACGATAAGCGCCCGCTCTTTGTTGGCCTCCCTGTATTACCGTGTGTTGCCGTCAGGGGTGCGCAGCTTTCCCGCTATCTTCTGGTGCCGTCTCAATATTCTGATCACGGAATATAAATACAAGAATATCCGCCCCTGATCTCCACTAAAGGACATGTTACGATCTCTCTCCCATCATCTGCTGAACACACACACACGCATAATGACTGTCGCCGAAACCAAGCAAGTGAAACTCGGAACGTATCTCTTCCAGCGTCTTTCCCAGATTGCCAACTTCAAATCCGTCTTCGGTGTTCCAGGCGACTTCAACCTCCCACTCCTCGAGCACATCTACGAGGTTCCAAAGCTCAACTGGATCGGTAACTGCAACGAGTTGAACGCCGGTTACAGTGCAGACGGTTACGCCAGAGTCAACGGTATCGGTGCTCTCATCACCACATTTGGTGTCGGTGAGCTTAGTGCTCTGAACGCCATTTCTGGTGCTTTCACTGAGGGTGCTGGTGTCTTGCACATCGTTGGTACATCCTCCACTCGTCTCAAAAACAACAATGACCTCGCTGTTCACCACTTGATTCCAAACAGAAACACATGGGAGGCAGGTAACCAGAACCACTCTGTCTACGAGGACTTGGTTGCTGAGTTCTCTTGTGTCGTGGAGAAGTTGGAAGCTGACCATCTCGAGACCGCCCAGCAGCAGATTGACAACGCTATTGAGCAGGTGTACAAGCACTCGAGACCTGGCTACCTCTTCATTCCAGTTGACGTTCCAAACTTAACCATCGAGATTGACGAGTCCAAGCCACTCAACTTGGACATGTACTTGGGTGACCTCAACAAGGCTGATGAGCTTGCGGACAAGGTTCTGAACAAGCTTTACACACAAGAGTTTGCAGTTGTTGGTGACCAGTGGTTCAAGAGACGTCGTGATCAGCTCAACGACTTTGTCCAGAAGAACGAGTTACACTGTTTCTCAGCTCTTTTGGGTAAGTCTATCTTGGATGAGAGTTATGACAAGTTCCACGGGTGTATTGCCGGTAAGCTCTCCAACCCTGGCTCCTGGGACATGTTGTCTCAGTTCAAGATGGTTGCACACTTTGGTGTCTGCTCCAACGAGCTTAACAACTTCAGATATGCTCGTATTGCCGACATCGTTGATGAGGTAGTTGAGGTCGGTAAGGACTACGTCCGTGTTGACGGTGAGCTGTACACTGACGTTGACGGTGAAGCTGTCTTTGACAGAATGCTTGTCAAACTCGACTCTTCCAAGATCATCAAAAACACAGTCCAGGTTGTGGATCCAAAGGCCGCCACACCAGCATACAAGAAGTCTGACAGCATCACACAGGTGTCTCTTTTCCACTCCATCCAGAACCACCTCCAGGAGAACGATGTCCTTGTATCTGAGATGTGTTCCTTCCTCTTTGCCATCCCAGATCTCAAGTTCCCGAAGGGTGTCAACTTTGTCTCACAAAACTTCTACGGTTCCATCGGTTACGCCGTCCCAGCTACACTTGGTGCCGCCCTCGCGGTCAAGGATGCTGGTAACAAGAGACGTGTCATCCTCGTTGAGGGTGATGGCTCTTCCCAGATGACTATCCAGGAGCTCTCCTCAATGATCAAGTACGACGTCAGACCAACCATCTTGTTGTTGAATAACGAGGGTTACAGTGTTGAACGTATTGTGCTGGGTGAGACCAGAAGTTATAACGACATCCAGCCAAACTGGAACTGGTGTGGCCTGCTTAAGGCCTTCGGTGACGTTGACGGTAAGTCTGTCAGCACCAGAGTTGACGACGTTCAGTCTTTGGAGAACGCTTTGGCCCAGAGTGGTAAGGGTAAGCTCGACTTCATTGAGGTTGGTTTGGAGAAGATGGATGTCCCATGGAGATTCCATTACTTGGCTGGTAAGCTCAAATGATTTTGAATTATTTCAATGTTTTGCTCACGACTAAAAGTACATGTTCATGAATTCTTTGTTAATGACAAACGTGTAGAGAATTGAATAGAGCCCATATATAAAACCAAAAAACCATTAAAACCGACGTGTACAACACGTACTCCAAACCAGAATAGCCCTGAAGCCAGAAATCCTTTCAATGACCAGCATAAATGAGGTATTGATGAATAAAAGTAGAAAACTGTGTGTGTGTGAATGTTTGAAATGAGGTAGAGTCCCGAATGGAGAGTTCGGGGTACGACCAAAGGGAAGAGATCATCTCACCTGCTTTGAACGAGACACAGGCGAGCTGTCCAAGGACCCACGAAGTGGTAGACTCGAAAGCACCGGCCAGATGTGGAAACGCTGAGGAGGTGTGCACGAACGTGTCATGAAGTTGTTCAGAGACAGAAGAACCAATGCCAACACGTGTGATCTCATAGCTCGTTTGGCAAAAACCGAAGTCCATGGTCTCTGATGCCGAATTCTCTAGCGACAGCAAAGAGTCCCAATTGGATGAGATGCCCTTGAGAAGATGCGACGTACAAGACTTGGCAAAACCGAAGCACTCACCAATACCATAAGCCAAAGTGGATACCTCCTGCTTCAACACGTCAAGATGGAAGATGAGTAGCTTACCCATCAACCTGGAGGTGTCAACACACTGTTGAGCGTACGTACTCAGTTTCTCAGCAGCGAAATGGGCCAGCGTGTATGTCTGGAGACAGACACACTGCACGTTATATGGGATCATACACAACTCAGTTCTCAAAGCATCCAAACAGGATTTCGTTCCTCTCCAGACCAACTTGGAGGCATCACCAAAGACTCCAGAAAAAGAGCGAACACCAGCCCTTAACAGTGACTCAAAGTTGCGTACTATCCTTTGGGATCCATTACTTGCAGCACTGGTGAATGACTTCCAGGGCGTACGTTTCACGACGATGATCTCTGGTGGCCTCTTGTTGAAGTACGACACAGCAAAGGCGAATGTCACACCAATACCGACACCAACAGTGAGCGTGACACCAAGAATGGCCCATTTTGGATATGTCTGTTCTCTGCTTCTCATCTTCTTGGAACTGGAGAGCCGCTCAACCTGATGCGAGACGAGGACACTCTTAGCGGAAGAAGCACGTTGTAAAGCCTGTGGGTAAGGTCCAACTGCAAGATCCGAGTTCTCTGTGTCACCACTGTTGATTCTGATGAGCTGGAAGGCCTCAGGTGTGATATCCGCTGCAGGAAGAGAGACATGGAAGCTCTCAGTGGTTGGGTGTTCAACGAAAGAAGCAGACTGAAAGAGGAAGTCTTCGTTCAAGAAGTCCATCAAGTTCTGAATCTGGGCAGCGTCATCCAAACTCACCGGCGGACAGAGAAGTTCAACACCAAGTACTCTCAGAATGAGAGATACAGCAATAGGATGTAGATCCTTAAAGACTGGGATGAATATCTTTCCTGCCAGCTGCTGACAACCGCTTCTGATGAAGTTCTTGATATTGCCGATCTTGTGGAGGTCATGGAAGATCACGATGATGAACTTGTGTGGTTCCAGCGGATCCAAACTGAATCTCTCACGGACATGTGGCTCCAATCTTCTGTAGAACCGCTGCCTCTTGTGACCTATAATCAAAATCTTGTGGCTGGTGGAGCCCGTTTGCCTTTCGGTCAGCGGATCGGGTGTATTAGCAAACTCCGGCATGACGAAGCTTGAAGCACTGTCCAAACCAAAGGCGAAACGCGTTTGAACACCTTCGTTCATGTTGATCTCGATTGTTTTCTCCTCGTCTCCT
Source organism: Petasospora rhodanensis (assembly GCA_030569395.1). NCBI lineage: Eukaryota > Fungi > Ascomycota > Saccharomycetes > Phaffomycetales > Wickerhamomycetaceae > Petasospora > Petasospora rhodanensis. The sequence continues at coordinate 16,701 of JAJMKQ010000009.1, forward strand.
TGTTCATGCGAGTCCTTGATCGTGGCGGCAGAAGCAGGCTCGATGATCTTATCCGTGACAGAGTAGGGTGCCTCCTGTGCGGCAACTTCATCCTCCTCAGTGTCAGACGACGACAAAACGGAGCTCGTAGGACGTGGTGCAAAGAATCCGTCAGCGATGGACTGCCATGAGGTCACAGAATACTCGTGTTGGAAGACTTGTGGGGATTTGGAGGTGGCGTTTGGCATGTCTTCTGGCATCGATGGACTTGAACTTGGACTGCGATCTTGCAAGGCCTCGTAGATGGAGTGATGAGAGGCTAGGAGCCTGTTGGGCCTCTTGTCTGGGTGAGGGTAGTGAATCGACATGACTTCAGCTTGTCCGGCCACGGCTGCGGTACGCGTTGCGCGCTCAAAGAGAACTTGGGTGTAACGGGTTGTGATAGAAGATGACCTGACTTGGAACGGAAATTCAATCTGTATCTGTCAGCGTGAAGTTGCTCAGGCGACGCGGGCGGAAAGCAGTGCGCAGAGATGACAGAAAGCGACTCCAGGTCTTCAGGCCTTTTCAGTGAAGTTTTATGAGAAGTCTAAACCAGGGAAATTATCAGGGCCAACTTGAGCACTCGTTGTAAAAGAAAAAAATGGGAAAGCAGTTTCCTTCCCCTCATCGCAGGGCGCGCGCGTCTGACAAGGTTATCTCAGGCTATCGCTGACTGCCGAATCGGGAAATGCTGTCATTTTTCGCGCCCATGAATACGCGCAAGAGGCTTAGCGCTGAAAGGCGGAGGGCGCGCTAAGTTTAGCACGGACAACAGCCCTGATAAACAAAGACCGATCTCTCAATCGAGACCAGTAAGGCCCTACACGTTGGTTTTGACGGTCGGTCAGGCAAAACTGCACGATCGCCTGACAGATCTCGCGTTGGCTACAAAAGAGCGAGCTTTTTCCCTTCCCCAACACCCTACGTCATAACCATCCGACCCGCGCCAGACCCGTCACCCGAAGAAAAAAGAAGTCCTCTTCATCGCAAATCCGTGCGAGGGCCCTCGATATAAACAAGCTTTACATCGAACCCGGCCAACACCACACTCCCTTCTACGGGCAACGCATCCACACAAGGCCAGCCGAGTGCCATTCACCACAAAGACCCGCCCAGCGCAGCCCGTGGCCTCAACCGCCCGTACACAACAGCTCTCAACATCCCTGTTATTGGAGCTTGAACCAATCTCCCTCCCTCCACGAGGACTTTGTACCGTCGTTTCATGGACCCCGTTTTCTGATACTCAACCAAGCAATACACCTCGCCAACATGCGTCTTAAAAACAACATGAAACTACCCAAGATCAAAGGGCGCAAAGCCTTCAGGGTCGGAATACGGCAGCAGCTCATAGCCCTCGTCATCGCCGTTGCACTGATATCTCTGATGATTCTCGCTATCGTCACCGGTGTCTACTTTTCCTCAAACTACAGAAACATGAGATCAGACAGACTCAAGGTCATTGCACAGCTTAAGGCCTCGCAGGTGCAGCAGAATCTAAACTCACTTTACTACCAAGCTTACTGGCTCTCGGTGAAGGACACGGTCCAGAAGTCGCTGGTATCGTACAGAGCTGGTAACACGTCGAGCTCCAACTGGGCATCAGCAGAAGATGAGATCGAACAGTTCTTGGGCTCCACGGTGGTGTTCTCAGGCGTGAGAGTCTATGATACGAAGTTCACTCCAGTCATCGAGTCAGAGGCCAACTGGACCGATATCTACGTCCCGGAGAGCGTACAAGACGAACTCTACGCTCTTGAGCTGGAAAACGACACGATCCCAGACAGCGTTGACACTGTCGGGTTCCTGACAGGCCCAGTGAGGAACAGTTCCAGCTCATACGTGATGTCTATGACGGTACCGATCTTCGCTGCCGCCTCCATCCTCTACGACTCCTCAGATCTTGTGGGCTATCTGACCACCATAATGACTGCACAATCACTGGCTGAAATTCTTGACGACAACAGTACAGCTCTGCAGGACTCCACAGTGGTGATCATGGTGGCGCAGACGACAGACGGTGTTATCGATGCTGACACGTCGTACCACTACGCATTCCCCACGAGTAACTCTTCTTACACAGACGAGTACATTGTTGGAGACAACGACATCGCCACAGCGGTGCTGGAGCAAGGTAAGACTGGAAGTGATACGAATGCAATGACCGAGTCTGGTACTACTGTCGCTGCGGGATACTGCCCTGTGGATTTCAACATGGCTTATTGGGCTGCAGTTGTTGAACAGAAGAAGTCAACGTTCATGGAGCCTTCCAACCAGTTCACCAAGATTATTGTCGGTGTATGTATCGGTATTGCTGTCTTCATGGCCATTGTGACGTTCCCATTGGCTCATTGGGCTGCCCAACCGATCTTGGAACTCCAGAAGGCCACAGAACTCATCGCCACAGGACGAGGCTTGCAACCACCTCCACGAAGCAGGAAGGAGAAGGGTTCAGGAGGAGGTGGAGCAGGAAGTGCCAGACCAAGTATGCAGTCCACTGGAAACGAGAACTTCACCTACCCGCCAGCTTCACCATCACCACCACCAATCTCACCAACATCAGACAGGCCGAGACACAACAACAGTGAGTCTGGGTCTTTGTCTTCAGGGTACAATGGTCATCGTGGTATGGGGCAGCCTTCTTACCTTCAGAGTGCCCGTGTCCCTCAGTACAAACGCTTCTTCTACGATGAACTGAGCAAGTTGACAGAGACATTCAACGCCATGACCGATGAACTTGACAGACAGTACACACATCTTGAGGATCGTGTCAAGGCGAGAACTAAACAGCTCGAAGCTGCAAAGATCCAAGCTGAGGCTGCTGATGAGGCTAAGACCGTCTTCATTGCCAACATCTCCCACGAGTTGAGAACTCCATTGAACGGTATCCTGGGCATGACAGCGATTGCCATGGCAGAGACCGATCCGATCAAGATCCAGCAGAGTTTGAAGTTGATTTTCAGATCTGGCGAGCTGTTGCTTCACATCTTGACCGAGTTACTGACGTTCTCAAAGAACTCCCTCAAAAGATCCAAGTTGGAGAATGCTGACTTTTCGGTGATGGAGGTTGCCCTGCAGATCAAGTCCATCTTCGGTAAGTTGGCCAAGGACCAGAACGTGAATCTGTCAATCACGGTCTCTCCAAACGATGTACGGAAGATGGTGCTTTACGGTGACTCCAATAGAATCATCCAGATTGTGATGAACTTGGTGAGTAACTCTTTGAAGTTTACTCCTGTTGACGGTAAGGTGACGGTGACCATCAGGAACCTTGGTGAGTATGACGAGGAGAAGAGCAGACGCGCCAACCACACGAAGGTGTTTGTGAAGGAGTGTTCACAGGCCATCTCCGAGAAGGTCACACCAGAGACCATACAGTTCGGTTCTCCATCTGATGACACCAACTCTTCAAGTGTGGATGACGAAGAGGATGCGAAGAGTGTCATGACAGTTTCCACTTCGTCTTACGATGACAACATTTTCAAGAACCAGTTCAAAATCTCAGAAGCGGACAGCAATACGGAGAAGTTCACCAAGACCAAAGATCTCTCTCCAGAGAAGTCATGGGTCTTTGAGTTTGTCGTTGAGGATACGGGTCCAGGTATTGATCCCAAACTGCAGGATGCTGTGTTTGAGCCGTTCGTTCAAGGTGATCAAACTTTGTCCAGACAGTACGGTGGTACAGGTCTCGGTCTCTCGATTTGTCGCCAGCTCGCTACAATGATGAACGGTGTGATGGAGCTGAAGTCTACCGTTGGTGTTGGATCCAAGTTCACGTTCAAGGTGCCATTGGTGCAGAAGAAGGAGATCATCATTGATGAAAGCGACATCACGATGTATGAGGATGAGTTCAACATCCACAGCAAGAAGAACAGAAGAGTGAAGATCTTGGAGCCAACCACACAGCAGAGTGAGTCAGACTCATCCGAGCACGCTGACACATTCACACAGAGCTCCAACGGGTATTTTGCTAACGCGTACCTCACGTCCACAGGTACTGCCAAGGCCTCGAGCAGTTCTATGAACTCCATGTACATCAACAAGAGTCCACGTACACCATCGAAACCACTAAGTATCCTGGTTGCAGAGGACAACAACGTGAACCAAGAGGTGATCAAGAGAATGCTGAATCTTGAAGGCTTTGACGACATTGAGCTTGCTATTGATGGTGAGGAGGCTGTTGAGCTGGTAAAGAACAAGCTGAACCGCGGTGAGGCGTACGATGTCATATTCATGGATGTTCAGATGCCGAAGGTTGACGGCCTGATGGCTACACGAACGATCAAGGGAGACCTTGGGTACAAGGGTCCTATTGTTGCACTGACTGCGTTTGCGGATGAGAGTAATGTTAAGGAGTGTTTGGAGGCTGGTATGATTGGCTTCTTGTCTAAGCCGATCAGAAGAACACAGTTGAGACAAGTGTTGACCGAATTCTGTCCTGTTGAGCTACCAGATATACCAACGACACCAGTCAGCAAGTGATGGACTTGACTTTTATAGAAAAGATTACGACTAAAATAATGACCTTCGTTTCACTCTTCAGTGTAAACCCTTCGGAGACAAACCAGAGCTCAAAAACTTCTACGACTCTCCTCATAGATGTACATATGGTCATTTTATTTCAACCCAACCACGATAGAAAAAACTTAAACATGAAATCTTCAAAACGTAGCAAGCAGCCAGAAACAAAGCAGTAGAGGGGCGAAACGGATTATTTGAGTTTCTTCTTTGGTCTCAACTGGTTGGTGTGACCACACTTTCTCTTACGACAGTTGGTGGCTCTTGGTGGCAATCTGGCGTAACACTTTCTGCAGATAGCCTTCTCACAGTTGTACTTAGAAGCCAAAGCCTTGAGGGATGGCTCGATGATACCACCTCTCAATCTGAGGACCAAGTGGAGAGTGGACTCCTTCTGGATGTTGTAGTCAGAAAGGGTTCTGCCGTCCTCCAACTGCTTACCGGCGAAGATAAGTCTCTGCTGGTCAGGTGGGATACCCTCCTTGTCCTGAATCTTGGACTTGACGTTGTCAATGGTGTCAGAGGACTCAACCTCCAAGGTAATGGTCTTACCGGTCAAGGTCTTAACGAAACTGTGAATCTTGTTAGTACTCTGCTGATAAGCCTAAGATATCCGAGGAATCACTCGAGTAACAGGTTATGGGTAATGCCAGTGTGTTGATGCAGTTGTTCCGAATGTGCACTTCCTTGATGATGGTTGGCTGCCTGCTTGAGCCATCGTCGTCGACAACTTGCCCAACGCGCCTGCTGGTTCTGGACGGAGAGAATGTGGACGTGATTTCTGGCTGGGGTGACGTTGTATGATCTGTAAAGTCATGGTGTGTGTACTGTAACACTTGGTCGACCGTCACGGTATATGGCACTTCGATGTCCATCATTCGATTGGAAGGCGTTGGACGTTGGGAAATGAACGGAAAAAAGCGTGTTTGTGATAACGTTGTGCGGTATGGTATCTCTGTTGCTCGTGATCCCTCTGTCTCTTTCACTTACATTTGCATCTTGATGTAATAATCGTCGTTGAACAACAAAGCGTTATACGTTGAAGGAGTGTTTGTGGTGGCGCTTTTTCACTTTTGTTTTTCCCCGAGTCCACCGCTCCAGCGGAACTCGCAGTCTGTGTGGCTCCTACCACAAATAATTCGCGAGCTTTCGCGGACTGGAAATCCCCAGGCGGCTGCGACAGTTCTGGCAAAAGCGCGAAAGCCCGGCGTGTCCTGGTTCGCGCAACAGAAAAGATGGTGGTGTCTGGGTGAACGTCACGATCTTTCTCCCGCGAAATCTGAGCAAAGCCCTAGCTGAAAGCACGTGACTAGGATGCTGTGGTGAGGGCAGCGGATTCGCGAATTTCGATTTGATGGCTGGCTATGAACGAGGGCGAGAGCCTGGGCCAGTAAGGGTACACTTTGGACGATCATCCGCCACAACCACAACGGATATCATTGAATTTTCATTGGTTTCGAGGTTAATCGTATCTGAGGGCCCCGAACAATCAGCTGAGCTCTCACCAGCCGCTTTAGTCCCAAACTATCTGCTGGTTCCTATTGTTTCGCCGTCAAGCACACCACAAGTTGGAGTAAACACACCGAGAAACAACCACACATTCGAGCATGTCGTCACCTCAGCGGCCAGAGGAGGGTGATGTACCAATGCTGGAAGGCGAAGCGGAGGGCACGGAGTTTCTGAACTTTGATAATCACCAGGAGGAACACTCAATTGAGGATGACGCTCTTGAGGATGTGCCAGAAGGCAAGATCGACGACGACAAAGCGCAAGAGGACGAGGCTGAAGTCAACAACGTTGAAGAGCCTCAGCAGCTTGACGCTGATGCTCAAGATTTGACTGACCAGAACACACCTGCTACCTCCAATGCCGACGTTGGTGCTCTATCAACCTACCTTTCCGTTGACGCGGCGTCTTTGGAATCGATAAACGCCGTCGTGCTGCACAAGATCCAGGCTGCGGTAACGGAACTCACTGAACTGAGGTCAGAGAAGACTCTTCTGGAGGTACAATTGGAGTCAAGCTCGCACTTGAGCAACAAGAAACTTGAACTTCTCAAGAACAAGGTGTCTCGTGTGGAGAACGAGAACTCTGACCTCAAGGAGGCCAACCAGACGCTTAAACAGTCGCAATCACAGCTCGAACAGAAGATTCTCGAACTCCAGAACGCTTCTCACACTTCATCGTCGCTGTCAGAGACAAGCAAGTACAAGATCGAGGAGCTTGAGGCTGAGAACAGACAGACACTGGCCATGCTCGATAAGAAGGAGAAGGAACTCGAGACACTGAGGTCCGAGTGTGAGGACTTGCACGAGGCCAACAGCCAACTGAGGAAGAACGCCCTTGAACGTGAGAACATCTCACAGACAGCCATGTCCAATCTGTCTCGTGCTGAGCACAAGATAAAGACGCTGGAGTCTGAGCTTGACTCTGTCAAGAGCGATGCGGAGCATCTTCGCGGAGACGTCAAGAAGGCCACCAACGAGTTCTCCGAATACAGAAAGTCCAAATCCTCTGAGATTTCATCACTACAGGCACAGCTCGACAAGAAGTCTTCCGATCTGTCCAGCATTCAGGTGAGGTTCGAACACTTGACTGCCAACTTCGATGAGATTTCCAAGAAGTACAACGACGCCTTGACTATTGAGAAGAAGCTAAAGGATGAACTTGCTGTCAGGGAAGAAGACTATCTAAAGGAGATTTCCATCAAGGATAGACTTGTCGACCTCCTCAAGAAGTCTATCGAGGACCTCAAGGACAAGATCAACCATCTCGAGAGCAGACTCGATGCATCCAGGTCCGGGGTTGCCAATGAGTCAGCTACTCTTCAGAGCCAAGTTGACAAGTACAAGGCTCAGCTTGAGCAAAGTGAGGCTAAGATCAGACAACTGGAACAGACTATCGATGAGTTCTACCAGACTGGTGATACCGGCAACACTTCGATGGTCAGCTTGCCACCGCTCTCTCCATCCGCCAAGGCGACAGCTGCCAAGCATACCGGTCTATCTTTGAGCCAGTTATACGCCGACTTCACATTGATCAAGAGACAACTCACCCAGGAACGTCGTACCAAGGAGCGCATGCAACAGCAGATGGACGCTTTTGTCAACGAATTGGAGCAAAGAGCCCCAGTGATCGCCGCTACGAAGGAAAGAGCCACTATGCTTGAGAAGGAGTTGACTGAATTGTCCGTGATCTTGGAGAACACCACACGGGAGAAGGAAGCATTACAGAAGACCCAGAGTGAGTTCACAAGTAAGCTCCATGAGAGTGAGGTTGAGATCACAAGTCTGAGAAAGCAGAGAGCAGACCTTGCCCGCCAAGTCCAACATCTTGTTGTCCAAGTCACCATTCGCAACGACAACGGTGGTCCATTGACGCCAGCTGAGAAGAAAGCCATCGAGAGGATCGCCAGTGGTGACAAGGTGATCAACGGCTCAGACACGGATGCTTTGATCTCCGACAGACTCGTCACCTTCCAGAACATTGTCGATTTGCAGAAGAAGAACGAAGACCTGCTGAGAATTGTTCGTGAACTTGGTGCCAAAGCTGAACAACAAGAGCAAATATCGAGATCCAGGCTGGAGAACTTGGAGAGCACTGCCATCAACGAAGCCAAAGAGGCTATTGTCACCCTACAGGATGAGTTGAAGAGTGTCGAGTCTAAGTTGAACGGCGTGACCAGAGAGCGTGATATGTTCAGATCCTTGTTGTCCGGTAAGTCCAATGGTAACAACATCTTGACGGCGGAGTTGTCTAGCGCTGTTCCAGGTGACAAGCTTGCTGAGTTGACCGTGAAGTATGAGGAGTCTCAGAAGATGCTTGCCAGTGTCAAGGAACATCTTGAGAGGGTCACATCCGAGTCCAACAAGACCATCCAGACGTTGAACGAGCAAATCAATGCACTGACTTCCGAGAAGTCCACTGTCGCTCTCAGTTTGGCCAGAGAAAAGTCTTCCAACGAGTTGTTGACACAGAGATATGCTGCTCTCGAGGACAATCTCAAGTACACCAAGTCCGAAGTTGTATCACTCCGCAATAACAACGAGGCTTTGCAGAACAACTTGGCCAAGCAGGAACAGAGAAGTCACGATGTTTCGGAGCAGTTGATTGAGGCGAAGTCTCTCGTTGAAACACTCCGCTCTGAGTCTTCCAACTTGAAAAATGAGAAGCTCATCTGGAAGTCCATCGAACAGAGATTGAACCAGGAGAACGCTTCACTCACCGACGAGAAGAACAAGCTTAACAGCTTGCTCATGAACTTGCAGTTTGCTGACAAGGAGCGTGATGCCCGCCATGCCGAGGCCCAGAAGCGCTGGGCCAGCCACACAGAGTCTGTGGAGAAGGAGCTTGATGCCACCAGAACCAGACTGACTGAGATTTCCACTGAGTTGAAGGAGGTGCTTGCACGCAAAGAGGCTGACAGTCACTCCTACCAGGAGAGAATTGATGCTTTGAGAACAGAACTGAGTGCCACCAGAGAGGAGTTGATCACCAAGAAGAACGCTGTTGAGTCCTTGGAACACTCTGTGAAGTCTCTCACTACCAAGTTGACAGTTGCTGAGGCCCGTGTTAACGACTACCAGTCCATTGCCAACTCTTCCAACGCTGATTCTGAGCTTACATCTACCACGATGAGATTGAGAGCTGATCTGGATGACACCAAGGCTGAACTGGATGAGGCCAAGAGGTCTGTCGAAGAGTTTAAGGCCATCTCCACCGCTGCTGAAGAGTCTCTCAACAACATGACTGCTGCATTTGACGAGTACAAGAAGTCCACTGCCGAGTCTGCCGAGAAGTTGGAGTCCGAAAACAAGTCATTGAGCCAGAAGGTTGAGATGCTGACCGAACAAGTTGACTCTCTGAACAACGAGCTCACTGAACAGAGAAGCGCTGCTTCTAAGCAGTTGGAGGCCGCACAGCAGGAGACCGAGTCTCTGCGCATTGAGATCGAGGAGGCCAAGAAGATGAAGGCACACACCGAGGGTAAGCTCGCCTTGATTGAGACTTCATTGGAGCAACAGACTGCTCTTGCGAACGAGGCTCAGGAGAACTACCAAAACGCTTTGGAGAAGCATGTTGAGGCTTCCAAGGCATACAGGGCTCTCAGAGAGGAGACCAGCGCTTTGAAGGAGAAAATCAATGAATACACCACCGCTGCTGCGGAGGCTAAGAGTGAGCTTGTCAAATCTCAAGAGAGCTGGGACAGCCAGAAAAGTCAGTTGGATGAGGAGCTTCGCATTGCCGTTGCCAGAGTTCGTGATCTGGACTCCCAGAACAAATTGCTCTACAGCGAGATTGAGAGGTTGTCCAAGAGAACACCAGAGATCACTCCAGGCGCCGATACCGAAGTGGATGGTGCTTCCGATGAGTTGAGAGAGCTAATCACTCTACTCCGCCGTGAGAAGGAGATCTCTGAGACACAGCTTGAGGTCGCCAAGCGTGATTTGAAGCGCGTGACACAGCAGCTTGAGGTTGCCAACACTGAGCTTGACAAGACCCGCTTGGAGTTGGTCAAGGCCCAGTCTCGTGACACCGATGTTGATCGTATCACTGAGGAGTACGAGAATTTGCAGAAGGATCTTGAACAGCTGAATTTGCTCCGTGAGAGTAATGTCACTTTGCGTAACGAGCTGCAGAGTAACGTGAAGAAAGTGAAGCTTCTTCAAGAGCAACTGTCTGAGTCACAGTCGAGAGTGTTGCCATTGGAGACTCAGGTTTCCCAGCTGACAGCTGAGATCACTCACAAGAGCCAAGAGATCAGACTTACCATTGAGGAAAGAGATCGCTGGAAACAGAGAACTCAGGATATCTTGAACAAGTACGACCGCATTGATCCTGAAGAGCACAACAAGTTGAAGGAACTCAACCAGGAACTTACACAGAAGGTTGAGGACACCACTACAAGACTTGATCGCCTCAGAGGAGAAGCTCAGGAGAAGTTGAAGAAGAGCAGCACCAACTACAAGGAGTTGAGAGCTCGTACGGACGAGGTCATCTCAGAGAGAGACGCCCTTCAGAAAGAGGTGGAGACACTGAAGACCGAGAAGGATGCCGCTGTCAAGGAAGTTGAGAGCTTGAAGTCCACTGTTCTCGATCTTGAAAAGAACGTCAAGTCTGCCCACGAGAATCCTAAGAAGAAGGGTGCCTTCGAGAACATGAAGAAGGAGCTGGAATCCACGAAGGCTGCTCTTGAGACTGCTCATAAGGAGCTGGAGACCACACAGGCAGAACTTTCCGCCAAGACCAAGGAATTAGAAAAGGTGACCGAGTTCGAGAACAAGATCAAGGAGCTCGAGGCTACGAACACTTCCCTTGAGGAGAAGGTCAAAGAGCTTGAAGGTCAGGTGAAGAAATTAACTGATGATCTCGAGAATGCTGCCAAGTCGAGAGAGGACACTGCCGTTCTAACTGGTGCATCTGACGAACAGGCCTCTGTCATTGACGGTCTGAAGTCTGATCTTGAAAAGGCCAACACACAACTCGAGGCTCTGAAGGCAGAAGCTGAGAAGGCAAAGTCAGAAGCCGAGGTGGCCAAGGCTGAGATCGTAAAGGTCAAGGCCGATGCGGAGAAGGCGAAGACTGAGATAGACACTCGCGCCGGTACCCCAATCATATCTGGTATGTCCTCAGCTGAGCCAACACAAGATCTTGAGGCTGCTTTGAAGAAGCAGGAGGAGGAGCTCCGTGCAGAGTTTGATGCTGTGAAGGCTCGTCTCCGTGCCCCATCTGAGGAAAAGTTGAAGCGCATTGCTGAGGCTAGAGCCAAGAAGGTTGAAGAGGAGTTCCAGGTCAAGTTTGATGACTTGAAGGCTGAATACGAGAAGATGTTTGCCGAAAAGGATGGTGGTGCTGACTCTCAAAAACTTGTTGCTGAGTACGAAGCTAAGATCGCCGAGCTGAAGAAGGAGTTCGAGGAGACCAAGTCCAGAGAGCTCGAGGAGACTCAGAAGAAAGCTTACGAGGAGGGCAGACAGGCCACTCTCAGTGAGGTGGCGATGCGTACCAGACTTCTTCAGAGTAAGATTGACAAGCTCACCAAGACAAAGCAGGAGCTGGAGGCCAAGTTGGCCGCTGCAGCTACTGATGCGGCAACTGGTCCAGAGCCAATTGCTGAGAATGCAGCCCCAGAAGTGACAGAGAAGTCGGTTGCTGATGCTGCTCCTGCTGAGGGTGCTGTTCCTGCTGAGGGTGCTGTTCCTGTGGAACAGGGCATCAAGAGGCAGGCCGAGGAGGATGACGAGCACCAGGAGAAGAAAAGCAAAAGTGAAGGAGCTGAGTGAAGTATGACTGTTGTTACACATGACTTTAATGCATTGTTCTGTATATTAGTGTACTCTGTTCACCCGAGAATATGTAGTTCCGAAGATGCTCATGACGCGGTATGTACGGGTTTGCCTACGCGTAAGTTTCGCGTTTCGTAAGGTGGGCCGGGGAGATGAGGAGGAACTTCATCGCAATCTGGAATCCATCAACTCACTTAGATGTGCCCAGTGTCAATATGGATGACTTGACAGACCCACGCGAGCTAGGGCTCGATCCTGGTGAGGAGTTCGGCCAGCTAAGCGATGACGAAAGACACCAAGAGTCGCCGGCGGCAGAAGGAGACAATGACCGTGAGTACGATTCAACAGTTAATCAGTCCAGCTGATATATTAACCCTATTATCGAAGTGAAACGACTGGAAGAGGAAGAGGCCGAGGCTCTACGAAAGATTGAGGAAATTCGCCAGAGGAAAGAGCGTCTACGACAAGAAACGGCGAGAAGGATCAAAGTCAAAGCTGAAACACAAGTCAACAGAACACCATCGCCCAAGAAGCCCAAGAGGCAAGTTGAAGCGTACGCCAAAGAAGAGAATCAATTACACGGGTCGTCAAGGTCAGTCTCACAGAAACTTCAGGAGGCTCTTTGGGATGAACATATATCCACGCACAACGATCCCAAGGCATCAGCAGCACCGTCATATTTCATCCAGAAGCTCGCAGAGTCCAGCGTCAAGCGTGAACAGGAGAAGCAACATCGCAGAGCACTCATCAACTCACGGGTATACACATTTGACTCCACACTGGAGATTGAACCCAAGGTTGTTGACGAGAAGGAGTACTACTCCGGCCATCAGATCTCACGCCGCTACGTCGATGGGGAAAAGCTCAGGGAGTTCTTCAAGGACAAGAAGGTGATGAGGCTACCCAAGCTCTTCGCCAAAGTTGTCGAGCCTGACTTCTTGGAGCCGCAGTATCCGAACTGGGCTGTTGTTGGGATCATCAGCAAGAAGTCTTCACCAAAGCCAACGTCGGACGGGAAGTCTAAGTTCATGCAGTTCACGCTCACAGACTTCAAGATTAACCTCGCTGTAACGCTATTTGGGAAGGCGGTCGAGAAGTACAACAAGTTCAGACTTGGTGACATCATTGCTATCTTGAACCCAGGGATCTACGTCAAGTTGGAGGCGGCTGGTGGTCCAAACGGGGCAGGCTTCAGAACGTTCCAACTCAGCATCAAGCACGACGGTGACTCGATCTTGGAGATTGGTCGTGCCAAGTTCTACGGGCACTGCCCATCACAGAAAAAGGATGGAACGATCTGTTCCCAGCCCATCAACACAGAGATTGAAGAGTGCTGTTCTTATCACAAGGAGCTGAGAATCAGAAAGACAGCGGGTAAGAGAATGGAGTTCCAGACCAGTGTTAGACAAGTGTCACCGACCAGAAACGGGAGGAAACAGGAGATGCTTCTGGGAAGACCAGACAACCGTGGCGGTTGGTCCTCTTCGAGGGTTGTCACTAACGAAGTGGCACCTGCCAACGATCGAATCACCCGTGCTGAGAAGTTCTTCAGCTCCACGAACAAGCACCAGGCATTTTTCAACAGTGAAGTCAACGACGTCCAGGACATCAAAAAGAAGAAGCTCAAACAAGACTTGTATAAGAAGAGACTCAAGGAGATCGAACTCCAAAAGAAGTTGCATGAGAGTATCCAAGGTGCCAAGAACTTGAAGAAGCTTGGAACAGTGAAAATTGCCAGCGACGACAAAGAGATGACACTGGAGGAGAAGAGAGCATTGTTGAAATATGCTTACGGTGGGAAGGGGCTCATGCAACTCGGATTTGACCCCACAGCTAAGGGTTCATCCAGGGGTTTGTTGGCCATGAGGGACGAGGAGCAGAAGAGACAGGCGAGTCAGACTGCTGCAGAGCTGAGTGAGCTGGCCAAGAAGAGAAAGATTGATCTCAGTGTGTCTGAAGAGGTACTGGATATCCGGAGAAAACAGATGAAGGATGCTGACGAGACTTTGAAGAGGATAAAGAAGGAGAAGCTTGATTCTTCTAAGTTGGCCAAGTTGAAGATCAAGAAGCAGGTGCAGAACGACCCAAAGCAGCAGAGATCAGTTACTCAAGGGATGACCAACACTAACAAGGAAGTTCTTGAACTCTCAGATATCTCTGAATCCGATTCTGATCTCGAGATCGTCGATATTCCAATGGAGAAGGGTACATCGTCGTTCGAGAGATTCAAACAACATCAAAAGGTCAAACGTGAAGATTCGGTCTAACTAGATTCCACCAAACAACATCATGAAAGCCGTCTAACCAACAGAGATAAGAATATTCAGGCAGTAGGTAGTGAATAAATCTAAGCGAGCACGCACTTTAGGCTCTTTGCAAACCAACAAAGTTCAACTTGAAAGGCAGCTCATCCTCCTTGATGCCCGACAGCTTCACAGTCTTACCCTTCGGATCCTTCACTCTGAAGATGTAACCGTCGACACATATGTTACTCTTCTCTTCTTCCTCATCCAACAACGTGATCAAAACGTCCTTGTCCTCCTCTACCTGGTTGTACTGCACCACTGGCAATTGGGTATGCGTAGAAGCCTCGCCCTGGTATGGCATGACCATAATCGGCATGAGGTCCTGTGGAGGGATCTCGTCAATGTGGAAAACGTGCAAGTCTCTGTTGTACAGCTTAGAAGCAGGGGAGATCAGGTATCCTCTCTCGATGTATGGACATGCAAAGACGTTGAGGTATCCGTGTGCGTCCGTGGTGGTCAACTTCTCACCGTCAGCGGTCTCGACAGCAACGTGGAAGTCCATCGGCTCACGCGCAACCATTCCAGCAGCCACCTTGAATCTGTCAATGCCCATGGCCCGCAGGTCCGGCTGTTCTGCCAGCCATACAAGTTTAGCATGCATGGCAAATGTCACCACCACCGAGAAAACCATCTCGTTGGAAGGCATTGGCGTGCCATCAACTTGGTAGGACCCTTCTGGGAGATGTGCACGGTAAAGCTGTAACGGGGCGTTGGTGATGCTGGTGAAGAGCTTCTGGATGGCATCAACTTCGTCAGAGAGGCCAGAAGACCAGCCTAGACCATTGCCTGACCCGAAGGGGAGAACGCTGAGGTAGACATCTTGCTGTGGCTGTTTGTCCTGTTTGTAGAGACCGTTGATGAACTCAGATATGGAGGTGTCACCCGAGATGAAGATAACAGTCTGTGGCTTCGAAAGATCCAGGGTCTGGCCAAAGTCGGTGATGGTGCTCTTCGATTCCGTTGGGAGGTAGGTGTGCTTAACACCCAGTTCCCTGAAAATCGGCTCTAGCACAACACGGTAGATATCTCTGTTCTCTCTCCCGGTGCCGGATGTGATGGAGTCCACGACGGTGATTCCACCCTTGTGGGCCAATTGGATGGGCAGAGAAGAGGTATCGACCTCAGGTCCTCCTCCACTTGACCTGGTCAAGCTGTAGTCAGCATGGGAGCGTGTTTCCGTGTCTGAGTACTCGATGGCGTAAGGAACGCCCTTGACCGTAAGTAGTGGAACAGAGTGCTTCCCCATGGCTTTGCGATAGCAGTACAAGAGACCAAATCTAGCGATATTGGCTTGAGTGAATCTAGAGAGTCCATCAAGAACGGTTGGTCCCAAAGACGGTGCACCAGTAGGGGTGGTGCTGGTGGCGACGGCGCCGGCGTCGGGACTCGGGACTCGGGACTCGGAGGGCTTTTCCTGGCCGGCCCTTCCGGAAAGCCGAGACGCCGAGCTGCTCAACCTCAAGATCTTACTCTTCACTGGCTACTACAACAGGCACCTAGAGTACAGCAAGTGGCTGTAACGCGCCTATTCGTTGCATGCTATAGATGTCCATCAATAGAACAAAGGCGATGAGAGTATCTCCTCCGTCTCTGAAGGTCTCCGGAACTTGCGTGGACGGTGGATATGAGGAGGTGGAGAGATCAAAGGCCGTCTGAACTGCGAAATAACATCGTGGTCCATGTAATCAAAGGACCGTTTGCGAGGCGATTCGTTCTTTCTGAGCTCCTCAGCCGCTCTCCAGGCTTCCACCTTGTTGACAATCTGTTTGACCCAAAACGGTGCGTTTGTACTTGTACTGGCCCCCGATGGTGAGGATGGGCTATGCATATGGTCTTGGTAGAGGTAGACTCTTTCGAATGGGTCCAAGGCATCGCCCATCAAGCCTTCCAACTGAGGCAGAAAGGCGTTCAGGCACACCTGCGCACGCTCGGCAGTGAGTCGAACTGGTAATTCCGAGTCAAACTGAGGGAGATGGTGTATCAACTTGGAGATACTGGATGCGTTGGGCCAGAGACACGCCTGGTAAGACTCAACGTCTCCTGTGTTCTTTTCCATATGGTCCAAGTTGAAGATGAGTCGGGCGACAGTGCTTTTGAGTTCATCCAAAACAACCTTCCTTTGCTGTGCTTGTGTGGGCAGAAGAGAACCTGACAATGATGTCCTCGTCGATGCACTGCAATCATTGTGTGTTGACTCACTGTAGCCGCCAGTAGTAGAAGAAGACCCCGGATCTATGTCAAGATGACCTTCCTGCTCAAGAACGGAGTCGTTGTGATTGATCCACTGCTGAACTGAAGCGAGAGCGTCCTGCAACAAGTTTGCTACCTTACAGGGGTTCCTCACAAAGCTTGACTTCTCGTAATAGTATGTGGAGTCTGACGTTGCACTGAGAGGTCTCACAACACTCAATAAAGAAGCATAGTAGCACAAGGGCAGAATATCCTTCGATTCGACCGATGCTCTGAGGCATGTCTGGATGTAGGTCTCAAGCGACCAGAAGGTAGGGTCGATGGAGTGAAGCAAGTTGAACGTAGTCTCTGTGATCTCAAAATTCTGGATCCTCTCGAGCAATGGGGCCAAGTAAGAGCTTGGAGAGGATGATCTCAACGCAGCAAGTGATTCCTGTATGACATGGTCTGATCTTGGAACGTTAACCAAGTCTTTTTGAACTTCCGGATTGCACCTCAAGAAGGAAGCGTAATCGTACTGCCTGTAGTGGCTCGACAATCTGCGACGTTGCTGTGTGATAGGACTTCCTTGAAAGGGATCTTCGACCTCGTACTGAGAGATCCGCTCTTGGGATGGCGAGAGGTGATGAGTGCCACTCAAAGGCGTACTGATGCTCGAGTTCTTGAAAATACTCATGTTGGATTCAGGGGAGGATCGAGGGTGTGGTGATAGTGGATGAGCGTTGCGGCACAAGCAAAGGGTGGGGAGTGGAAAGCTGCCGCTATGGGGAAGGATGAGTTGAAGTGGTTGCAAAGGTTGCTGGCGGGCGGTGGTAGTTGGTAGCGTTGTAAAGAGCAGGGATCGTAGCTTTCGTGTAGCTCTCAAGAACGGGCGGTACGGTGTACGGTACTTGGGGGGGGGATCTTCTTGGGTTACTGAGTGTGGTAGGGTGCGATACAGAGTTTCAGGTACTCAAAACTTGTCAAGGTGTCGCAAATCCAGTCCAAAATTTGGCTGATACAGACATGACACAAAAGCGCGATAGGGGCTCTGCAAACGTGGGCCTGGCCATCAATATGAGCGGGGAAAATCCCGAATTCGGAAATATGCCATATGGGGAAGAAATTCCGATGATCATCATGGCTTTCGCGAAGTCGCTTCCCTCTTTTTTTTTTTTTGTTTTCTTTGCCTGAGGAGCCGTTACAGGGCCATCACGCCGAGATGCGATGACCTGTCAAAGTGGTTTTCCTGATCTGTTCATTCTGGAAGAGCAATCTTCTTGAGTCCGCTGCAATCGGCTTCTAACTTCTACACAGCAAGATATGCCCCCAAAGAAACAGAGAATGTCGTTCGATTACACACTGTACGTACATTGCTGACCTCGGACTTTGCCCAACCCCGTCTTCCCCCTCCGAGCCAGGATTACTAACGCTTCCCCCTCAGAGACATCACCATCCCATTTGAGACAAAGAAACAGTGTGCGGTGGCACAGAAGACACTACAGCCAGATCCGATACTCAGACCCGACGACTGTCGCGTGCGATACGTCGTGGAGGATACAAACTTGATGATCCAGTTTGAGTCTGTCAGTGATCGGATGCTCAGAGTGGCCACCTCGAGTGTGCTGGAATCGCTCAAGACGGTGATAGAAACTATGGACGAGTTTGAGAACTGGAGCACAGAGGCCCTTCAATGAACACAAAATGAAGGCTGTACAATGTAGCAATCCCAGTTCAGGGGAAGCGGCCATTCGTAAAGCCCGACTTGGGATGGCTTGATCAGAGCGCTGGCTGTGGCCCGGGCGCGGTTTCCCGGTGGGCCCTTTTTCCTCCGGCCCCTCCTTTTCCCATCAAAATTTGGATTTATCAGTGAGCGCTTACGGCAACTCGTACCAGTTTCCCGCCTTCAACAACGAAGAACCAACCGGCGGCTAGGTAATTGAGTCCAGCATCCACTCATAGAGCCCCTCTTCTGCATTACATCTACTTTGGGTATCGCTTTCTCACTGGGCGTTGGCAATATCACACCCAAAGAACAGCCCACTGTTTCGCCTTCGTCTCTCGTGGCGCTCTCAGCTGCTCATATTTTGCTCTTCATCAACGGTCATTGCAACAACAACTGCCCGCATCGATCCCGCGGCACCTACGAGTTAACATCAAAGTTGCCATACGGAACATATCACCTGTGACTTGGTCTCTTACCACAACGTTGAACCTTCGTTATGGCTGATCAAAACATTACACCCAACGGCCAGTTCCCACCGGGGCTGCCTCCGTTCGGCTCACCACAGGGACCCACCACACAGCAGAAAAGACAACATTCGAGCTCATACCAGATGCCAAACACACTGAAGCGGTCGGTGACGCAGCCGGCATCACCTTCGCTACTTCCTGGGCTGATCAACTCCAACAGGGCAACACCCGGTACATTGACTCCAGCTGATGGTTCTCTCTTCCCACAGGCCCGATCACCCCCGGTACAGCAGCCGATGCCGCCGCATCAGATTCCCATTCCACAGCAGTTCAACATCCAGCAGCAAGTCCCCCAGTTCAAGCCATCGTTCGACATCACAGTAAAGTCGGTATCGCCTCAGCCGCAGCTACCGGCGAAGAGCAAGAAGTTCAGCCAGACCTTTGTCAACCAGACGTACAAGGGCAAGGGGCCAGACATTCCACAGTCTCCAAATCTCTCAGTGAGCCGAGCCAAGTATGACACCACAAGCTATTTGAATGACGACCGCACAGATGTGAACGACTTCCCCGACACAAACTCTCTTGCATACTCTAACACAGTGCAAACCACGAACCAACCCCCTGCAAAACAAATTTACCATCAACAAGCCACGAGACAGAATCCACCGCATCCATCCCAATTGCCTCCTCCAACGCTTACGTCCAACCCAACAAGTCTTCCTCCAAAGTCTGCCACACCAAGCGTGCTGATGAAGGACAACGCTGAGTCTCCAGGTTCCACCATCTCTGAGGCGTCAAATCCGGTTATGCCAGCAGTGCAAGCGGAGCAAGCCACATCGAAACTCTCTGACGAGGAGCAACAGCTCATCACAAAGCTTCAGGACACATATAAGGCCATCATACGACTTGAGAACACACTACAACGGAAGTGTGCGGGTCTGAACTTGCCTCAGCGGCTTGACATGACGGAACTCTGGGAGATTTACAACATTGACATTCAGTTGTTGAACGCATACTACGACTTCCTTCTGTACTCGATGGGTTCTGGAAAGTCCGGGAAGCAGATAGTGGAGGTGTACCGGATACCGAGACGTCTTTGGGTGTATGGTATTGTCACGTTCCTAGATGTACTGAAGAATGTTGTCTCGGTCTTCATTGAGCATGACATCTGTTCCAGTTTCATTGGCTACGCATTCAACATCCTCAGTGGACTCTCAGACCTGCACATGGATGGCTGGCTGTGTGAAAAGCTTGGTGATTTGTCACGTATGGCTATTGCTCTCTATCCATCCCGCCATATCGACTGGAAGATCAGTGCTGAGTACTGGTACTCAATGGCAATGACTACCCAATATGGCTTTGGCAAGGTCTACTACCACGTTGCAACAGTTCAGATGGACAACTTGGACGCTCTGGTGAACATTGGTAAGAGTGTCTTCTGCCGTGACACCTTCGTACCAACACCGCAGTACATGAGAATGGTCATCGACAACATCAACCAGAGAAGCTACGTTGACTTGCCAGTGCTGGACTTCATTAAGGTGCACAAGATCTTGCTGTCAAATGAGATTGTGAATGAGAGCGAATTGAACAAGTTGATCACCTACTACGCACGCAACCTTGGTGTGGACAACAATAACGTTGACTTCTTCACCAGAAAGGCTGGTCATTTCTCAGAGGATATCGAGTCTCCAGAGTACTCACAGGACAACGACTACTCCAACAAGTTCAACTTCTGGTTCCAGAGAGGATCCTCATTTGCATTGGTCAACATCTTCCAGATGGTAGGGTTTGGTAACGCAGCAAACCCCTTCGCCAGACTCTTTGGCCTACCAGAAGCACTCAGAGAGCGCAAGGAGCGCAAGGAGCGCAAGGACAAGAGAAAGAAGTCGGTAAACGGCGAGCCCGAGGTAACAGAGGAGAACGTCACCCCGGACTCCAGTGAAGAACCTACCCGTGAGCTTTCAGTGAAGGAGTGGTTCGAGACCAACGCTAATCTGAACAAGTTTGCCGTCAAGGTGGCCATGAAGATGATGATCGTCTATCTGAAGGGTCCATTGATCACCGGTCTACCCTTTGTCACGACGATGCTCTACTTCCTTGTTGCTGTTGGTGAGGCTATGAAGAAGCACCCCAACTCGAAGCCATTTATGGAGACCATCATTCTCACCATCATCCCACTGAACTCTCTCATTGCTTACCTCAACGAAGTCCTCAAGATTGTCATCAACACCCCTGCTATGCTCAATGAATTGAAAAAACACACCAACGAACCAGACTTTTTTGAGTCAGGATTCCTGAAGCACTTCAACGAGAACGAGAACTTGCACGAGGTTTGGAAGTGCTGGGGCTCGCTTTGGTACGACTCCATCTTCCTCAAGGAGGAGTATGAGAGTCCGAGGGCTGCTGGTCTTTGTAAAGAAGACATCCTCGACGTGCCAATTGGGGGAACACTTTACGAGAAGAAGTACAACACCGACCGTTTCGTGAGAGTGGTACTTCTGGCCTCATACGTCGCTGACAACTTCAACTTTGGTATCAAGAGGTTTGCCAACAACAGATTTGGGTTCCACGTTGACAAGGTGTTCAGAGGCTTGGATGATGACGAAGAGTCTCGTGAGTTTGTGAAGAAGGCGTACATGGAGATCTTCAGAGAGGCCCGCAGCTTTGATCTTGTGGAGACTGTTGACATTGACCCAGAGTGCACGACTGTGGTGAAGGGCGATATTTACCCATGGATTGAGGCTGCCGGTGCCGAGGTGTTCAAGATCTACCCAGAGACCGTGAACTATGCCGACAACGACGCCGACTACGAGGAGGATGAGGATGACAGCGAGGAGTACCACACCAACACCACAGCTGAGGTTGCTGGGATGAATTTGACAGAGTCGCTTCCTCCATCCATCATCAAGGCAGAGTCTGGTATCTACGTTGGCATGGACCTGACATACTTTGTGCTCGACACCAACATGTGGTTGAAGCACTGTGGCCGTCTGTTCAAGTGTGTTAGAAGCCACCTATTCAAACTTGTTGTCCCTCTTGTTGTCTTCCAGGAGTTGAGATCTCTGAGATGTTCACCAGATGCTACCATTGCTGATGCTGGAACCAGAGCTGTGATCACACTCAGGCAGTTAGCTTCAGAGGGTGCAGTGGTCCCATTGAAGATGAACGGTACCGAGGCTCCATCTTTGAACGATGTGACGGACTTTGAGAGCAACAAGACATGGATGCAAAGCATCGACGACACCATCATCAACGCCACGAGGCTTTTGAGCTTGCACCTGAATGCGGTGTACGAGGAGAAGAAGAAGCATGACCCAATCTTGGAAGCAGTGAGCTTCACTGTGTTGATCACTGAGGACAGAAACATGAGATTGAAGTCCCGTACTAAGAACGTTGCTGCGTTCCAGGGTAAGTGGTTCTTTGACGTGTTGTCTGAGTTCTCTCAGGGTCGGATTTGTGACAACTGAACTTCTGGTGGTATCTTGACTGACATGTTTATCGATGAGAAGTAATGCATTTTTTAGTTAAACAAAAGATTCGTAGCGTCGTTTGGTTGTCAACTTTTCAGAGTGTCTCAGACTTGAAGCTTCCAACTGTGATACAGCTTCCACTCTCCAAGGATGTCAAATCCCTCAATAAGCTGTACCCTGTCCCCCTTCTTGATGTTCTGGAACTTGTTAAGCGTGGCGATGCTTTGTTTGTAGTTCAACAACAAGACCTCTGAAACGCCTCCATCTGTGGCCTCCAAACTCACCAATGTGAGCATGTCGTTAAACGCCGAGCAGCCAATGACGGTATATGCGTCTGCGAGTGGTTCCTTGGTCAATATCTCGACTTGGTTGATCTTGTACCACTGGTCCAGCTTCACCATGGGCATCTCGATCTCGTGCAACATCTGCGAGTCAGCAAGAGATTGTGGGATGAGGAAAGGCGAATAAGAAGCTGATGAACGAACTTTGAAGTCTCGAGATACCGTTTCCCGTGTAATCTTTCTTGTGGTGGGCGTGCTATGTTGATTGGTTGTTGTTTCGAGTGGTTTTGACGGTTGTTTCCACGATGTTGTGTATTTGAGTTCTGAAACCGGTGTCTTTGGTGTGGAGTTGTCGCGGTAGACCTTGAATCGCTGAGCAGGCGTAGATAGTTTGGTTATGCACTTGGTAGCGGTAGGCGTCGGCTGTAGTTCTCTGGGTGGTGTCTGTTTGTAGCGCTTCAGTGGCGTCCCTTGAAGAAAAGATTTGACGGTCTTCTTCGAGCTCGGCGTGGGGAATGGAATGTTAGAGTCAACAGCGTGTAAGATCTTGCTCACAGGTATTGAGCAATCTGACGACGTCTTCTTGGTCATCCTGGGTATTGAAATAGTAGGTTTGGTTGGGGTTTCGATGGTTCCTGCGTTAATTCCAAAGCCCTTGGAATGTTTGATGAGATAGTAAACAAATCTCATCAGGCCAAGCAGGTACCGGTTACCGGGGTGATTGTTGAATTTCTTTTTTTCCTCACTTTTTTTTTGTTACCGAGGCCGCCAAAGCTTCGCTGCCGGAGCCTGCGTTTTGATTGAGTTTGGTGCACTGGGGAAGTTTGTTCCGTCTCCCCAGCCATCTACGCACCATAGCATGTGTGTATTTGATGATGGCCTATAACATCCCCTAGCGGGGTTTAAAAGGCTTCGAAAGCGGTCACTGCGCCGGAGTATGTAAAGTGACATGGAGATCTACCTGGTGTGGCTGCTCAGGTCCGATAACGTTCGCCCGCTACAAGCCAGCATCAGGCGAATTGTGAGTGCTGGTTCAAACTATGGGTTTGTTTCTCTGAAATTATCAGAAGTTTGTCAGCGATCCTTTACCTCGTGGTGTGCGGGGGTCGTGAAAAGTTGTGGTTAACGACTAACGACTAGCTCAGAGACAGTCTACGTGCTCCTAATTTATGAACAACTCCCTTCGAGCGATTGCCCACTATATCCCAGAGCTGATCCTTTCGGTTTTCCCTCATAAAATCTCCCTAGTGTGCCGATGAGTAGGCCATGACGACCTTAGATAGAAAGGATCTTTATCCTCAGAACGTAATTCACCATTTAAAGACCTGCAAAACGCTGAAGAAGCAGATGACATTCAGGGAAAGGGCGCTAACGACCCATCATGGGTTGAGTCCGTTTCCCCGCCGGGTGGAGCCCAACTACGATGTCTTTGATGGTGACCTTTGACAGACGGGTTCATCTCATTACTGATTCTGGACATAGACCTGTCAAGGGACTGCAAATAAGCTCGTAAGTGCAGCTCGTCCAGCATCAGGGCCAATTGGGTAGGAGGGGCCAGGTTCATGGTTCCCCGTCGAACGGCCCAAAGCGGGAGCAGGTAAAGATCTAACGTCATCAACGTGTTTAGTCCGGTCGGCATAGATCAGAGGCCAAGCGTACAAAGGAGGTACGGGCCGTCGACAGATGCGGACACGGCACCTGAAAGCCACCCCGTACGCTGGTGAGAGACAGGTTTGTACCGAGGCGGTAACCCTTTCAGCCTAGGCTGTCACTCTGTCCTCCAGAAAACCATTCCAACCGTCTTGAGCTGGAGAGGTTGGAAGCTGGAGACTTTTATAATGCTTGTGTGAAAACAGCAATGCCCCAGCGCCCCATTTAAACTATAGCCCTGCGCTGATTTTTTGACATGCTCTTTGCGACGGCGAGCTTCTTCGGGCGCATGTCCTGTTCGCCCCAACGTTGCTCCGGCGACTGCGCGGGCTCCCGAAGTAAAAAATTACGGGATTCTGACAAAAGAATCTGGAGAGTTGAAACTTGTTCAACAGCGACCAGCGAAAACATCGGGAACTCAGCGTCACTAACTGCTTACTCCACCTCTGCTACCATTGAAGAAAGCGTCCTGCATATCACTGATCTCCACAGGCAGCCTCCAAGTCCCGCCAAATTCCAACATACTCGCACTTTTCCGTCATCTTCTTTCACTGGTGGAGCCACGTCTTTGGTACTGAACACCAAGCACATCACACAGACACCCGCCCAAGTATTCACAGACTATACTGGAGTGACACACTCTCCGAAGAAGCTCCCACTAATTTGAGCCGCCCTCTCGCTGTCCCCACATTCCAGGAAAAGAGCCCCGTGATTATACTCGCCGCTCCCGCCTTTATCAAGTGTTCATCAACAAATCGCACTCGGCTACACGGCGTCGTCAGCCACCCTCACCGAAACCAAACATGTCTGCAACACCCGGGCTCTATACTCCACCGCCACAGGTTGTTGTGAATGCAACTTCCAACACAACCATCAACAACAACAATGATATGAGCACCACGACAACGAACAACGGCGAGGTCGGGAAGGAGGGCAGCCAGAACACTCAAGTCACGACAACCGAGGTCGTGAGAACAACTGAAACCACTGTGACCCCAAAAAGTGGAACGCCTGATCCATCAAAAGGCCCAAAGAAGGAGACCAGTCTTCTCTCTACCAACACGAAGGGCCTTCACACTGTTTTCATCCATAAGTTGTACAACATGTTGGAAGATGAGGATTTGAAACATCTGATCTGGTGGACACCTTCAAACGAGTCTTTTGTCATCACTCCGGGTGAGGAGTTCAGCCGAGCATTGTCACAGTACTTCAAGCATACCAACGTTGCCTCTTTTGTCCGCCAATTGAACATGTACGGTTTCCACAAAGTCAGTGATGGCAGCCAAACTGTCTCAAACTCACAGACCACTGGGGAGAACGGCGAGCTTACACTCTGGGAGTTCCGTCACAGCTCAGGAAGTTTCAGAAAAGGTGATATCGACGGCTTGAAGTCGATCAAGAGACGCTCCTCTAAACATTCTTCCTCGGTGAGAGCCACAACAACACATCTTGAACCTGGTGTGATGTCAGACACAGAAATCAGCTCCGAGAGAAGCAACTCTGTGACAGATTATCCGACTGAGCCTACTGGTGACTCCATGCTCAACGTGAGGCTTTCAGAACTTGGACACAACTTGGCGTCTTTGAGACACGAACACGCCAGGCTTCAACTTCGCTACGACACAGCAATTGCGGACATGAGGAAGACAAACCTCGATATGGTGTATCTTTTGGACATCATGCAGAAGCTCATACAGTCGAACAACGCAGAAGACGAACATAGGGATCCAATGGCCAGTCCAAGACCCCACCAATTGACACATCAGCAAGATGACATGGCTTCTCCGGGATCTGTCCCAAAGCCCAAACAGCATCAACCACCGTACAACATGCAAGAACTCGAAAAGGACATTGCTCGCTTCAGAGCCACCATCATTCAGAGAGCTGCAACCAAGGACCAGTTTGAGCAGTTCTCCGTCCCCTTTGCACCTTCCTACCAATTGGACCAACCACAGAAACCACGCGGGCAGTTTCCTCAAACCGTCGTACACCCACCGAGCGGAACACAGTCTCCAGCTGACACTTCTGCTGTGAACGAGGATCCATCACGGTACCCAACGTCGTACCCTTACCCGTATCCATACCCATACCCACCTCACTTCCAGCCATATCCATATCCTCAACAGGCTGTTCCGGGCGCTCCTGCGCCTACATCAGCTCCCATGGGCCATCTTGCATCCGGACAGCAGGTCCTACACCAACACCAACAGCACATCCAGCAGGAGTCTCACCAGATTGTTCACGACCCTTTCCATGCTGACAGAAAGAGCTCGAGATCATCGAACAGATCCAGAAACATGTCCATCTTGTGTGATCCACTCCAACCATCTGCTGCTGCTACCGTCGTCTCTCCAGCTACATCGAACTTCCATAGAAGCTCAATCACATCAGAGCAGACTGGAAGCTACTTCCCTGATGTGAGAACGTACAACGGGATGCAGAGAGTGTACACTCCAGAGCCACCACACGGACCAGTGAAGGCGTCACCGAGTCAACGGGACCACCAGAGGGCAGGATCATTTCCAGGACTAGCACCAAGTGTGCAGACAGCACTTCGTGGCGAGGGATTCATGAGAAAGAGACACAGCTCGAATGACGCTACCGAGATGAGGGCCGCCTCCAACTTTGACAATCCACCAAGAAGTGTTCCTGATGATGGATTCAGTCAACCAACACTACCGAGAAAGTCCCTGAGTGCCACCAACATCACAGATTCAAGACAGATGGATCAGCAAAGACAAGGCCAGTTACCGCCGCCACCACCAAACTCTGGTGTGTATGCCTTGTTGAACCCGGCTACTGACAGAAGAGAATCGGTTAGTGGTCAGCAGCTGAAGAAACCGAGAATGCAGTGAGGATGGATTGAGATAATTTACAGATGCACTATCCTTATGTCACTGTTGCTGTCTTCTTGTAGTCACCCTAAGTACCCCTCTCCGGCACTGGAAAAAGACGGCACTCTCCATATATGTGTTGCCCGAACCATGTTTTCCACCGTCATCTCGTCGAGGAGCCCGAACGCCAGCGACCGGCGCGTGAAAACGATCCCTTGGCCCAGTTGGTTAAGGCGTGGTGCTAATAACGCCAAGATCAGCAGTTCGATCCTGCTAGGGATCATGTTCTCTTTTTTTTTTTACTTCTTCTACCTACATCCTATTGTACATGCACCTCCTTATCTGATTGGTTGAATTCCCGGCGCCCCAGGCTTCCGGAGGCTCTAAAAAAATGATGCTTCCCATCTCCGGCGCGCCCTGAGGTCCCCATGACCCTTTTCTCTTAATTTCGGACCAAGTGTATTCTAGAAGTCAAACAACCTAGGTAAATCATAACGTTCATACAATATATATCACTGGAGTGCATGGTAGCCGAAGTGTGATGCCAGACTGTGAAACAGGCGACATACATCAAGCCATGGCGCCCAATCCGACGACCAAAAGCTGAGAGGCGATGATGTTGGACCAAGTGGCAATTCTCTGATTCCGCTGTTCAATCTGATACTCCTGGACGTGCTTCATCAAATCGATATAGATCTCAGTGGCAATCGCGTCAGGAAGCTTGCTCTCTCTCAGTGTGGTCACGTTCTCCAACTCATCAACACGCTTCACGATTCTGAAGCAGAGCGGTGGGAGTGGATTCTCTGGATCCATTCTCTTGTTGTTCACGTAGGAAATAATCGGTTTGAGCTCGTCCAAAGTTATGATTGGTTGGCCATCCGAGAGAGTTGGTGGGCTCGAAGGAAGCTTTGCCTTGGCATCGTGTAGTTGGAGCTTGAAATCCAGAACAACGTACTTGGAAGCTCTGTCTTGGAACTCGTCGTCGTCATCAGCAGCTGGTGGCATGATGTCAGCCATGATCTCCATCTTGCCATCGATCAGCCAGTTGAAAACCGAGCTGTTCAAGCCAAGAGAAGAAATCTCGATATCGTCGAGCCTGTATCGCATTATGTTCTTCCATGGATTGATGTCATCTTCGATGTCCGTAACGTATGCCAATTGGTGCTGTCTCTTGTGGATGGTGAACAAAGAACCGTTCATAGAGCCAGAAACATCAACAGCGTTCATGCAGTCCAATAACAGCCAATTCACTCTGATCTTTGGGAGCTCACAGTTGTAAAGGGCAACCTTGAGAGGCTCGTCGGAACCTGGTTGATAGATGTGGACCATAGAATCCATGATCTTCACGCTCTCAATGACATAGTTCTTGTTGTCGAACCAGTCCACTTCCGGCGTATCCTGGTTGATGTTCCTTCTGTCAATGACACCAGTGAGACCCTGCACTTCAACGTGTTCAACGATACCCTGTAGATTTTTCCACTTCGTGAAGTTCAACGTTAGTTTGATGGAATCAAAGGCAAGATCCAGCTTCATACCCTCATCATCCACAGTTTGCAGTTTCACACCTTTGAAATCGATCATGCCTTCTCTCCACTCTGGAACCACCGCGTCTTCAAACTGGATTTTGAAAGAGGGGTTCAGCCACATGATGAACCGTCCCATCATGTTTCCAACAAGCTCACGCGTAAAGAGGGAGTTAAGACCAAGGAAAAGAAGTGAGAAGAACGTCGTCGTACCCAAGATGATCCATAGTATGTGACTGAGAATGAACCAGGAGAAAAATGCAGATATCTCATCAACGTTAAAAGGTCTGTAGCTCTTTATCAGGGCCCACTTTGTGCTGATGGCCAGTCGTTCGTACGCACTCGTAGCATTAGCCAAAAGCATCTCTTTGGTTACGAGTGCTGTATGTGCCGCCTTTTGTGTGATGGTTGGCTGTGGAGTTGGTGGCGGGGATCTCGGCGTGTGAGCTGCGGGGTTAGCAACGGGTTTTTTGTCGATGTAGTTGAGATCTCTGAAGACCATGTGCTTCGGTGGTGTACCGGGAGCAGTATGCTTCCATCTGTGCTGTAGAAGATGCGTGCAAATTGGAGATCCCCGTATGACAGAGACGTCACGGAGGAGGTGCGGTCTTTGAATGGCTGGATGTCTTGCGACTCTTGCGATGGAGGCGGAGGATAGGGGCCGCCAGAGCCGTAACAGAGAGCACATGATGTGTGTGTGTGGTATGTACAAGAAACTCGGATGAGCTTATAGCGATGGACGGTATCAACAAGATGAGCGAGCGAAGTGAAACAGATTGATCAATCCACCGCTGCCTACTTTCGTTTCTTTTGGGTTTGAGGCCTGAACTTTTTTCTCCGAGCTCGCACTCCGCGTCGGCCCTCGATCCCGATTGGCACCTTTTGCGTGGCTGTTTTTTGTGAGGCAGCCAAGGTTGGTTCTGTGGGACTACAGGCCCACCAGGACAAACAAGAGGCAAGATGAAGGCACGATCGTGGAACATCAAACAAATAGTCGCACACGATGCCGCCAGAACGACACCCTGATGGATAATATAAAAATCGCTTGAAACGTTGCGTAATCTGATTATGTAAATGCTTACGCGATAGAGGTCTTACAAAAAAAAAAATTCTCCTAGCGATGAGATCAACTTTTTACGTCTCTAAAATTGCCGTTTTCCTCCCAAACACAGATATTTCCCATAGTTTCTCGACCATGGCTGCACCTACAGCAATCAAGAACTATTCAACCGAGCCAATCACACAGACTCCGGAGGTCCCACTGCCAGTTGCCACACAAGATGACGACGATGAGGTTCTCCTGGACACAACCGGGGAGGCTTCATTAGAAACCACAGCTGAAGAGCCAAAGACTAAATCACAAGAGAGCAAATCCGTTGTCCTTGATGCTGATGGCAAGCCAAGATTTGCCTCCGCATCCAAGTCGGGTGACCGTGTCAAAATTGAGAGCAGAAAGGTCCCTGTCCCTCCACACAGAATGACACCTTTGAAGGCTGCATGGCCAAAGGTTTACCCACCACTCGTTGAGCAGCTCAAACTTCAAGTCAGAATGAACCTCAAGTCCAAGACCGTCGAACTCAGAACGTGGAAGGAGACGACAGATCCAGGTGCCCTCCAAAAAGGTGCTGACTTCATCAAGGCCTTCACACTCGGCTTTGACATTGATGACGCCATTTCTCTTCTCAGATTGGATGACCTTTACATCGAAACTTTCGAGATCAAAGATGTCAAGACGTTGCAGGGTGACCATTTGTCCCGAGCCATCGGTCGTATCGCTGGTAAGGACGGTAAGACCAAGTTTGCCATCGAGAACGCTACAAGAACCAGAATCGTGCTGGCTGACTCCAAGATCCATATCCTCGGTGGCTTCACACACATCAGAATCGCCAGAGAAGCTGTGGTGAGTTTGATTCTTGGCTCCCCACCAGGTAAGGTGTATGGTAACCTGCGTACGGTTGCCTCCAGAATGAAAGAGAGATACTAAGGTCTGTGTCGTTGTATCTTCAATTTTTGTTATCAGGGCGGATTTGGATGTACACTAGACAAATGCATACTACTCATGAGCTAAGTCAAGTTTTTGTATGGAATATATTTCACGTAAAGTCACAATCCAGACTCTATTACTGTATAGCTGTTGTTTGGGTGGAAGGTGTGATTGGATGAAAACTCGTCAAGTATTCTTGGCCTGCTAGAAGAACACAAGTGTGAAGGGTTTTCATAAAGGAAGAAACAACAAGAGAAAAGAAAGGAATCACAAATGGATCATGGGGCGTAAGACATCATCAACAAGGAAAAGACACTTACTTTCTGGCGTTGAACTGCTGCAACAAACCCTCACCCAATCTGGCTGGGGATGGCTGGACAACAACACCGGCAGCCTCAAGAGCCTTGATCTTGTCCTGGGCACCACCCTTACCACCGGCAACAATGGCACCAGCGTGACCCATTCTTCTACCTGGTGGGGAAGAAACACCGGCAATGAAGGAAACAACTGGCTTTGGAACGTCTCTGGTCAAGTTGTGCTCCTTCAAGAACTCAGCAGCCTCCTCCTCAGCGGAACCACCAATCTCACCAATGAGAATGATACCTTCTGTCTCTGGGTCGTTCATGAACAAGGTCAAGGCGTCAATGAAGTTGGTACCTGGGAATGGGTCACCACCAATACCAATGACGAGGGACTGACCCAAGCCAGCCTTAGTGGTCTGGTCAACAGCCTCGTAGGTCAAAGTACCGGAACGGGAGACGATACCGATCTTACCTCTCTTGTGAATAGACTGTGGCATGATACCAATTTTACACTGCTCTGGGGCAATGATACCTGGACAGTTTGGACCGACGAGTCTGGTCTTGGACTGGGTCTTGAGAATGTTGGCAATTCTCAACATGTCGTGCTGTGGAATACCCTCGGTGATGGCAACGGCGAGAGAGATCTCGGCCTCAATGGCCTCCTCGATGGCCTTGGCGGCGATGGATGGTGGCACAAAGATACCAGTGGCAGTGGCGCCAGTCTGTGCAATGGCCTCCTTGACGGAAGCAAACACTGGTCTGTCCAAGTGAGTGGAGCCAGCCTTCTTTGGGTTGGTACCACCGACAACCTGTGTGCCGTACTCGATGGCCTGGGAGGCGTGGAAGGTAGCCTGCTTACCGGTGAAACCCTGGTAGATCACCTTGGTGTCCTTGGTGATCTTGAGGTTGTTGATGGTGTCGGCGTAGGAGCGTCTGGCGACGGAGGAGGAGAACCCTCTCGTCTGTCTGAGGATGTTTCTGGACAACATTGTGGTGGCTGCTCGGGGTGGACAATTGAATCTCAAAGGAGGCCGATTCGCTGTTAAGACACAAAACGGAATTGGGGGGACATCCACACTTTTTTATACACTGGGTGAACAAAAAAACGCCCACCTGGCAAGTGGTGCGTGCAGACGCGGGGGGCAGCCCTGCGGACTGTTCGCGAGCGGGCCGCTCCTTCCTGGAGAGACGGCCAGCGGGAAGGCTAGGCGGGGGGCTAGGCGGAAGCTCTGCCTAGTTCCCGCGAACGCCAGGCGGGAATCTCTGCCTAACTCCATCTGGAGTAGAGGATTCCCGGGTGGAGCCGCACGCTAGGGGAACCCGTTGACACCACCCGATACGCTCCACAAACAAGTGGGAGGAGGAAATTGGGGGCTACAGTCGCCCACGCGCTGGGACTCGGCACAGGTAGCATTGGCTCGCGGCTTTGAGCAGTTCCTGGAGATGCTATTCATCCCGATTGACCCCGATCCCCATTCCGTGCTCCTGCCCCACGCGTGCAAACCCCTTTTGACTCCCTCGCTCTCCAGACTGCGAAATCCCGCCCACGTCAAAAAAGAAACCACGAGATGGCACCTCCCGAAAAAGGACGGGAGCACGCCAGAGGGGATGGGGGCACACAGCGGGAAAGAACCGCGGGATACCAGGTCGAGTAGAGAACAGCCCTACACGCAAATACCGGCCCGCTCTACACGAATCTAAACATCAGCCACCCTCCACGATGCCTAGAGATCTCCTGTAATCACCGTCGCTTTTAAGAACATGGGGAGATCAGCTCGCAAGGGCCCCAGGAGTTAAGAGGTTCTCACAGAGGGTGTGCACACCCTGAAGCGGGACTCCGCTCGTGGATCTGTATATCGTGTGATTCGGGGACAATCATGACACTGTTCTTAAGTCCTTGGGGAACCCTCGGCGCCTTCTTCCGTGCCCTTCCTGAAAATCCATCTACCCCTATCCCCAGACCTCCACATCCGGGGCCGTACGCGTAGTATGCTAGCCGTTGCCCTGCCTCCTCTCCATCAACATAGGGCGGGTACACGGTACCACGCAACGTCACTTCCGAGCGCTCGGGGAAACTAGACGTGCTCCTACCAGAAACATCGTGCTTAATTTGTGCGTGTGTATGGCAAACTACATCTTCTACTATCCCGTACAAGGCTCCGTCTTCGCCACCAACTTACAGAGCCCTTTTTAACATGTCTATCGAGATAGGCGAGGTCAATAACGAGCTGCAGACGAAGTTACACTCAGACACCCTGATACGGTCTTGGGAGAGGATCGTGGAAAGCTATAAGACCACATTCGGTGTGTCTGGAGGTGGCGAAACGCCCGTAAAGACTGAGATTAAAGAGCAGCAGACAGATGCCAGCCAATCAAGTCTTGCTGAGAATGCTAATACAACCAATAAGTGAAGTATGCTGACCAACTTCCGCCTTTTGGTGCCCTCAATGAGGATCTGATGAGACTACGATAGACCCGATCCTGTGATGAAAATTTTCATTTTTATGATTTTAATGAACAACTAATGATACTCACACCACTAACAAGCCCGATGGTTTGCATCAGGCCGCCTTGATCAGGTTCGTGGGCGCCACAGTCCCTCTGACCTCCCATCATCATCAGCATCACCACCCGCGGTGGAGCGTGGAGCACAGCGTTCGCGGTAGACGACCGGACCCGCCTCGAGAACAACACCAAAAAGATGCTCGGCGGCAAGCCCCTCAACTTCAGAGAATCATCACCAAGGTCGCCAATTCTGGATGTCTGAAACGCCACAGCCCTCGTCACCCATCACTGAGACCCCTTCGAGGGCATCTCCAACCCCGGCAGAGCCTTCCTCCACAACGGCCGCGTCGACACCATCAACGGCGAAGGGCAAGAAGCCACATCCACAAGCCGGCGTCAAAGTCTCTGCCGAAGTCCTGGAGAGAAGACGACTGGGCCGAATCAAGGCAGCGGAGACTATGGCACTCAAGATCAAGAAATCAGGTATTGAGAGACGTGAAAACCCAGTCAGATACTCCGTGTTTGACAACGTGAACCTCATCAACCAGAAGAACTACTTCACGGACTACTTGAAGAGAGACGACCAGACGTACATCCTTAGAGAAAGAAAGATTCTGAGATGGGGTAAGGCTGCTGGTGCTGCTGGATCCAAATCAGGCTCACATATGCCAGGCAGTACACCTTCTGTCGGGGCAACGAATGGTGCTGCTGACGATATCATGGACGACGATGATGACGAAGATGACGATGGAAGTGGAGATGAGGGAGAAACGGATGAGGACAGAACGGGGAGAAAGATCATCGTGATCCACCCAGGCTCGAAGTATATCAGAATCGGCCTTTCCACAGACATCTATCCAACAACCATCCCATTTGTTGTGGCCATCCCGGGCAAGAACACATCAGAACCTCCACACCAAGCAGAAGACGAGGTGTACGAATCATACAAAAAGCTCCTCGTCAGAGACTTCAAGGAGAGAATGAAATACTACAAGAGAAGAATCATTCCGAACTCTGGTGAGATTGCCGCCAACTTCAACAAGAAGGTTCAGGCTGAAGAGATCCCAGAACACAATGACGTGCACAGAATGGAGTTCGTCAAGCCACCATCACCGGCACCACCAAAGTCCATTTACTTTGGTAACGACGCCATGAGACTTGACTCGGATGAGTACACACTCAGATATCCACTCATTACACATGGCAAGTTCAACGAGTCCGCATACTCATCAGTACAGGAGAATTTGGGTGAGATCCAGCTCTTCCTTATTGATGTCATCAAGCGGGACTTGGAGATCACAGACTTCAAGAACTACAAGGTGGTGCTTGTGGTGCCGGACCTCTACGACAAAATTTACATCGAGCGTTTTATGGACTTGTTGTTGCAGATGCAGTTCCAAGCTGTGGCGCTCATTCAGGAGTCACTGGCTGCTACATACGGTGCTGGTGTGTCATCTGCGTGCGTTGTTGACATTGGTGCAAAGACGACGAAGGTTGCATGTGTTGACGATGGGCTGATCCTGCCAAACTCCAGAGGTATTGCACACTTTGGTGGTGATGATATCACGAGGTACTTCTACAGACTGCTCAAGGAGTCGAGCTTCCCTATTGACTTGGATGAGAAGGTGCCACATGAGTGGGTCATGATGGAACAATTGAAGGAGAAGTTCATTACATTTCAGGATGCCAACATCACAGTGCAGCTGTACAACTTCATCAAGAGATACAGAAACAAGTTGAGTGAGAAGTACGAATTTAAGGTCTTTGACGAAGTGATCCTTGCTCCGATGGCTCTATTCTTCCCACAAGTCTTTGCTAAGGACGAGTACGTGGCAGAGTCCAAACCATTCACATCGACGGTGTCCCTCGATATATTCACCAACCTGCCTGACAATCCAACCTCGACTACACAGAGGAACATCAAAGAGGGTCTCTACGCTGACATGCAGGATTTTGACATTCTCAAGGACCTCTTGAACGCTGATTCGCAGGAGAGTGGTGACACCTGTGACACGCCAGCCATTGCACCATTGGAGAAACTCATTATCCAATCCATTGCCAACGCTTCTCGTTACGATTTTACTACCGCTAAGCAGTTCTACTCTAACATTCTTATTGTTGGTGGTTCATCAAAGATTGAGTCCTTGGATTTTATCCTCACTGACAGAATCAACATCTGGAGACCAAAGATCCTGGCCCTTACTGCCTTCCCTGACTTCATCAAACAAGTTGAGTCCATCATTTCCAAGTTCGAGAAGGAGAAGGAAATGTCGAAGTTGCAGACAGAGGAGGAGTTACAGCCGTTGCAGGAGGAGTTATACGGTATTATTGAGAAGGAGCTTGAGACCTTCTTGGATACTGCCAGCACCGGCGTCCTCAGTGTCGAGGTTTTACCATCTCCAAAGGATATTGACCCGAGTATAATGGTGTGGAAGGGGGGTTCTGTCTTCGCTAGAATCAAACTCTGTAAGGAGTGCTTTGTTTCTCCTAAGGACTGGGATATGCTTGGTCCACGAGCCTTCCAGTACAAGACACTATGGAATTACTAAGCCGACTGAGGGTTTGTATACAACGTGTATAAATGAACACTACGGCGTAACAACAGGTCATCAGAGCTGTAAACGATGTGTCCTCAGGTGCTCGGGCCGCCCTAGTTCCGTTTCCGGATGAGGCATCTCCAGAGTACCCTTCAATCAGCGGAGGTCTGAGAGGGAGGAATCGTTCAGGTAGTTGATGAATTTGACGAATTAGAAAAGTAGAGTTCGCATGTGACGATTTGCTCTCGGCCGAAAGATCGGTATTGCATGGCACAGTTGGGCGGAAGACATAGAGTGTTGCGGACCCGGCTTCCTGTACTTTGTGTCCATAAGATGGTCCTCCAAGTCACGTTTGTGGACTAAAAGAACTTCACAAAAATGCCATAGATACCCAGGTATAGAACGACGTTATTCTGTTGCCGAGTCTCATCCGACCTGTCAAGATCCGCTGCGATTCTGCAACTCCGAACAGTCGATCTAAAGAAGAAGGGAAAAAAAAAAATCAACAAGGCGCTTTCTCTCGGCCGATAGATTTTACTCTGACATCACAGATGAGCTCTCCAGATGCCTATAAAAGCTTGGACTTCCCTGATCTCTCCCACTACAATGGAACCATGGATATCATCAACGCGCCCTGCTCTCCAGCATGACCGCTCCTGAGGCCGAGATGCCGTCTCTTCAAGATCAGAACAGATACGATGGGTTTGGCGACCAAGTCGACTCAGATATCCACCAGATTGCAAGAGATATCACCAACCGTTCCCACATCTCCCTCACTCAAGCCAGCGAACCGCTTTCCCGTGTCTCCACAGTTGCTCCTGGTGTCAACCCAATTGCCGCCGACGTTGATCCTCGTTTGGATCCAAACAGCGACCAGTTCAACTCCCGCTTCTGGATCAAGAACTTCAAAGCTCTGATGGATCACGACCCTGACCACTACAAGCACTTCTCTCTGGGAATCACGTACAAGAATCTCAGGGCGTATGGTGATGCCACAGATGCTGACTACCAGAGCGATACGCTCAACCTCCCTCTCAAGTTCGCTTCACAGTGTGCCAGACGCCTTTTCTCATCCAACGCCGACGGCTCCAGAACTTTCGACATCCTCAAGCCTATGGATGGTATCATCAATCGTGGTGAGGTATTGGTGGTGCTTGGGAGACCTGGCTCAGGCTGTACGACCTTCCTCAAGTCCATGGCCGCTAACACGCACGGTTTCCATCTCGGCGAGGAGTCCACCATCACCTACGAAGGTCTCACTGCATCTGAGATCAAGAAGCACTTCAGGGGTGAGGTGGTTTACAATGCTGAGTCCGATGTTCACTTCCCACACCTCACGGTCTCGCAAACACTCACCACTGCCGCCAGATTCAGAGCCCCGCAGAACCGAATCACAGGTGTCTCGAGAGAGGCGTATGCCGAAGCCCTCACTGACGTCTACATGGCTACTTATGGGTTGCTCCATACCAAGAACACCAAGGTTGGTTCTGAGTTGGTCCGTGGTGTCTCTGGTGGTGAGAGAAAAAGAGTTTCGATCGCTGAGGTTTCGCTTGCCGGTGCCAGAGTTCAGTGTTGGGATAACGCCACCAGAGGCTTGGACGCTGCCACTGCCTTGGAGTTTGTCAGAGCTTTGAGAACCTCCGCGGATGTCCTTGATACCACCGCTCTTGTTGCCATCTACCAGTGCTCTCAGGATGCCTACGACCTGTTTGATAAGGTTTCTCTACTCTACGAGGGTCACCAGATCTACTTTGGCAGAGCGGACAAAGCCAAGGAGTACTTTGTCAAGATGGGCTATCAGTGTCCAGAGCGTCAGACCACCGCTGACTTTCTCACATCTGTCACGTCTCCAAGAGAGCGTGTTGCTCAGCCAGGGTTCGAAGCTCGCGTCCCCAAGACACCAGAGGAATTTGAAGCTTACTGGAAGAACTCTCCTGAGTATGCAGAGTTGAAGAAAGAGGTGGACGAGTCCATTGCTGCCTCTGATGGTGCTGAGTACAAGGAGCTCATCTACGATGCCAAGCACGCCAGACAGTCGAACTACATGAGAAAGTCATCTCCTTACACGGTGTCTTTTGCTCTTCAAACCAAGTACTTGTTGATCCGTGAGTATGGAAGGATCAGGAACGACATTGGCTTCCACACATTTGCTGCCGTTGCCAACTCTTTGATGTCTCTCATCCTTGCTTCCATCTTCTACAACTTGCCATACGACACTTCATCTCTCACATACAGGGGTGCCAGCATGTTCTTTGCCTGTCTCTTCAACAGTTTCTCCTGCTTCCTGGAGATCATGGCTTTGTTTGAGGCTCGTCCTATCGTTGAGAAGCACAAACAGTACGCACTGTACCACCCTGCCGCTGATGCACTTGCTTCTGTCATCTCACAGTTGCCGTTCAAGGCATTCACTGCTTTGTTCTTCAACTTGATCTACTACTTCATGGTCAACTTCAGACGAGAGCCAGGCCACTTCTTCTTCTATCTTCTGGTCAACGTCACGTCTACATTCACCATGTCACACTTCTTCCGCTTGATTGGATCAATGTTCTCGACTGTCCAGCAGGCTTTGGTCCCAGGTTATCTCATCCTCGTTGGTTTGTCCATCTTTGTCGGTTACATCCAACCTGTCAGCTACATGCTCGGGTGGTGCAGATGGCTCAACTACCTTGACCCATTGGCTTACGCCTTTGAAGCTCTTATGGTGAACGAGTTCCATGGCAGGCAGTTCCCTTGTGCCTCCTACTTGCCTGATGATCCCGCCAATCACTCGGACTGGCCGTCTGACTCTTGGGTTTGCAACGCTGTGGCCGCAGTTGCTGGTGAAGACTTTGTCGATGGTGACAGGTATGTCGAGCTTGCTTTTGGCTACAGTAACGGCCATAAGTGGAGAAACTGGGGTATCAACTTGGCCTTCTGTGTGTTTTTGCTTGGTTGTTACATGTTCTTTGCTGAGTTCAATGAGTCTGCTAAGCAGAAGGGTGAAGTTTTACTTTTTCAACGCTCCGCACTGAAGAAGCTCAAGCACGTCAACAATGACATCGAGTCTGGATTCTTCTCCAAAGCAGGTGGTGCTTCTTCCGACTCTGAAGGTTCCGCTGCCGCCATTGAGGGTGGTACCGACATCTTCCATTGGAGAGATGTTCACTACACCGTCAAGATAAAGAACGAAGACAGAAAGATCCTGAATGGAGTGGAGGGTTGGGTCAAGCCAGGTACTTTGACTGCTCTTATGGGCTCTTCTGGTGCTGGGAAGACCACTCTTCTTGACGTGTTGGCCAGTCGTGTGACTGTGGGTGTCGTCACTGGTAACATGTTTGTCAACGGCCATCTCAGAGACTCCTCCTTCCAGAGATCTACAGGGTATGTCCAGCAGCAGGATCTCCACCTCTCTACTGCTACTGTCCGTGAGGCCTTGAGATTCTCCGCCTACTTGAGACAACCATCTTCCGTGAGCAAGTCTGAGAAGGACGCCTTCATTGAGGAGGTGATCAAGATATTGGATATGGAGGTCTATGCTGACGCTGTTGTCGGTGTTGCTGGTGAGGGCTTGAATGTTGAGCAGAGAAAGAGACTGAGCATTGGTGTTGAACTTGCAGCGAAGCCAAAGCTCTTGCTCTTCTTTGATGAGCCTACCTCTGGTTTGGACTCTCAGACTGCTTGGTCAATCTGCCAGCTGATGAGAAAGCTTGCGGACCATGGGCAGGCCATTCTGTGCACTATCCACCAGCCATCTGCTATCTTGATGCAAGAGTTTGACAGAT
This sequence comes from Petasospora rhodanensis, assembly GCA_030569395.1. NCBI lineage: Eukaryota > Fungi > Ascomycota > Saccharomycetes > Phaffomycetales > Wickerhamomycetaceae > Petasospora > Petasospora rhodanensis. Next base: position 56,041 of record JAJMKQ010000009.1, read on the forward strand.
TGTTGTTCCTGGCTAAGGGTGGTCGTACTATCTACTTCGGTGAACTCGGTGAGAATTGCAAAACTTTGATCCAGTACTTCGAGGCACACGGTGCTCCTGCTTGTCCTACTGATGCCAACCCTGCTGAGTGGATGCTCCATGTCATTGGGGCTGCTCCAGGCTCTACCGCCAACCAAGACTACCACCAAGTCTGGCTGAATTCTGCTGAACGCAGAGCTGTTCTTGCTGAGCTGGATGACATGGAGAAGGAGTTGGCCAAGAAGCCGGTTGAGAACACTGACAATTCTGAGTTTGCCGCGTCGTTCTTTGTCCAGCTCGCTGTTGTTTCTCACAGGGTGTTCCAGCAGTATTGGAGAACGCCATCATATACCTGGTCAAAGCTCAGTCTGTCCACGGTTGCGTCTTTGTTCATCGGTTTCATCTTCTTCAATGCTGACAACACCATCCAAGGTCTTCAGAACCAAATGTTCGCCGTCTTCATGTTCCTGGCAATCTTCATCCCATTGGTTCAACAGATTCTTCCAACGTTTGTTTCGCAGAGAGACCTGTACGAGACCAGGGAACGGCCATCGAAGACATTCTCCTGGCAGGCATTCCTGCTCTCCCAGATAATTGCCGAGGTTCCTTGGAACATACTTGTTGGTACCGTTGGTTTCTTCTGCTTCTATTACCCACCTGCCTTCTATCAGAATGCTGTTTCTGATGACGCTGTCACTTCGAGAGGTGCTTACGCTTGGCTCTTCTGTATTCTGTTCTTTGTGTACATTGGTACTTTTGCACACATGGTCATTGCCGCCATCAGACTCCCAGACACGGCTGGTACTCTTGCAACTCTCCTCTTCACCATCTCCTTGACTTTCTGTGGTGTTCTTGTCACTAAGGACGCCATGCCTGGTTTCTGGGTTTTCATGTACCGTGTCTCTCCGCTGACGTACTTCGTTGAAGGGTTCTTGTCTAACGCTGTTGCTCGCAACTCCATCGAGTGTGCTGCTGCTGAGCTAAGAACGGTCACTGTCCCAGATGGTATGACGTGCTCCAGCTACTTCTCTGCTTACTTGACAGCTGCCGGTACCGGTTATCTTCAGGATCCATCGTCGACTACTACATGCTCGCTGTGTCCTATGTCCACCACAGATGACTTCCTGGCTACGGTTGGTATTTTCTACAAGTACAAATGGAGAGACCTTGGGATTTTCTGCTCTTACATTGGTGTTCACGTTGCTGTCGCCATTATTCTCTATTGGTTGTTCAGAGTGCCTAAGAAGAGCTTCCGTCTTAGTCGTTAAGGCGAAGTCCTCTATTTACAAATGAATATACTAACTACTCATCTACATTTGTAAATTTTCCGTGAAGTTGACGTTGGTTATACGCTACTTGAAGTGTGACTCTTTTTCCAAAAAAAACATCCTCTCGGAGGATCGAACTGGCAATCGAAAGTCCGAAGGAGTTAAAAAAAAAAAATAAGAAAAACGACCTCGGTCAGGGTCGAACTGACGATCTCACGATTAACAGTCGTGCGCCTTAACCAACTTGGCCACGAAGTCTTAATTTGCTACTCGTGTTTTCACTGTTTGTTTGGTCAGCAGCCTTGCGTGGCCCTACCAGAATATAAAGCTTAGGCGCTTTAATTTCGTCTTTAAAACAATTGTATAGAGTTAGCTTTCTGTTGACCGATCACCTTGGCCCTTCAGAACCGGCTGTGCAGCTCGGTTAAGCGCTTCAGTAAGGACAGACGTTGCAAATGTAGAGTATAGAACATATTCTCAGGGGGAGAAGTGTTGCGCGTACCGCCAAGAAAGCTGGCTTGTCTCCGCTGTCAGCATCGTCAAAAACGTGGGCCGCCGCTTTGGCAAAGCAACGAGTTGTGAACGGCCGTTTTAAAGCTGTTGCACGTATCGTATTTGTTACCTGGGACTCATCTGACAACCATTTCGGTGCCGCTGCTTCTGAAGCGTTCCCTCTTTACAGCCACCGCCATCCCTACAGCAGAAATCGCCCAAGTTCTCCGAAATCGATCGAGCTTATCACAACCGACAACATCACCGCTGTCGCTACCTCATCAACAAATCTTCCGCGAGACAAGGCGAGTCTCTACTCTGACGGCCTGTCTCTGTCAATACAACTACCCACCGCTCCTCTACCCCATCCACACATCTGCATTTTCTGACACCTCAAAGCAGTACAATGGGCTGTACGATACAGAGGCTCATTTAACAACAGCATACGAAAAAACACGAAACCCAACACCGTCTTGGGATCTTTGTTCAGCAAGAGCGACATATCCATACAATACAGCATATAACGATTCGGCCTACACACTTCCACACCACAACTACGCATTACGGCACTAATGGAAGGAGAACAACAAGACACACGACCTCGGCGGGCACAGGGGCTCGCACCAGACTTCATTCATTGCCCCAGAGACGATTTGATCGTTCTTATCGCCCGTATGCTGAATATGCTGATACGAATCAATGATCAGATGAGGAACGAAGGAGATGACCCGTCGTCGTCCATGATCTCACCGTCTGAACTCACGAGATTTCACTCACGAACGCCACCAACGATATCGGTATACAGTTACTTGGCCAGATTGGCGAGATACTCATCGTTGGAGAACGCAGTGCTCATAGCAGCAGTGTATTACATCGATCTCTTGACCAACGCATTTCCCGCATTCACACTCAATTCGCTCACAGTTCATCGTTTCATCTTGACAGCAACCACAGTGGGAAGCAAGGGTCTTTGTGATTCGTTCTGCACAAACCCACACTACGCCAAAGTTGGTGGTATTCAGTCTACAGAACTTGACATCTTGGAGAGAGAGTTCCTTTCCCGAGTCCGTTTCAGGGTGTTGCCTCGTGATTTCAACGTACAGAAGTGCCTCGAGGAGCTCAAGTCTAGTCCTACTGAGAGACGCACATCCATTTCCACGCTCGAATTCCCCAAGTCTGAAGATATGGCAGGCCAGAGACGTCGCTCGAGTCTTTCCCTGGCTGGAGGTGAAGGTGAACAAGACACGGAGAAGGTGGATCTGAGAACCGTCCATCTGAGAGCTAACTCAGGGTTCAACGTGTTGGACATGTACTACAGAAAGATGGTTGACCTCGTCGGTGCGCAGCCAGCATTGGATGACAAAGAACTCATTGAATCCATCCACTACACCATCGATGGGCGTCCAACCATGGGATTTGGCTACCCGGAAGGGAAGGCATTCGTTGTCAACACGTTGCCCGACACCGTCTCAGATGCACAGTATCTCGTCCAAATCAGCCAGTTATGGAGCAAGTATCAGGCAACAGAGTTCTACAGAGCGCAGCGGCACTTGGAAGATCCAGTGGATCCACACCAAATCATCATTCAACACATGTCGTCAAACTCATCTGCCAACCCTTCATCTGAGCACCTCGGAACGCAATCACGACCAGCGTCAAGTCGTGGCACAGACTCGTCACATCGTCGGGTAACCATACAAGTACCCACTGACAATGGCTCATCCAATGGGTCAGCGAGTACGTCATCCAACTTCCCAAAGTCTCCACTCAAAAGACCTGTCGATCCCGATCCCGAGACTGATGGAAGATCATCGAAAAGATCAGCATCTACTTTGTGAACCCACAGAGTGAAACCCTTAACTCCGGTGCTCTGTATCCGATATGTTATCAAAGACACCAGCTAAAATTACCACCTCTTACGACGCCTTTGCACAAACATTGTAGAGACTTCAAAGTCCTCGCGAGATCGGCACCGGCCCCGGCAAAACGCGGCATATTTTACGTAAGCACTGCGCGCGGAAAGCGACGGCTATTGAAGGCCTAGCGGAAGCCATAGAAGACGCACCCAACAAACCGTTTGACACAAAAGCACTCGCATATGGATTCCCCATTGTGTCTGCAGTCGTCAGACTTCCTCTGTCGCGGCCAGAACAAAGCATTGGGGTTCTCTATGGTCGTCTCTACATGGTGGACACCCGTGCGAACGGCCCCCCACCTACGGCCCGCACGACTGAAAATTTTTGCGCAGCCAGTGCTGGGAGGGCGCCGCCGTCGCCCAGCTTTTGCCCGTGGGCTGGTGGCGCAGCGCCGCTTCTGCGTCCGCATCTGACGGATCGCTGGAAGGGCGAAACCAATGCTTTGACAAGGGCAAAGAAAGCTAGCTCACACAACCCGGTCCACAGAGAGGGTGTGCCGTCGTAGAATCAGCCCAAGCCCTTCCCCCAGCCTCAATACTGTTCTAGGGCGCCGAGAAGCTTCTTTTTGGTATGGCTGCAGATGACTCTTTCCCCTTTCCCCGCGAGCGCGGGTAGCGCGTGTACGACCCGCTGTCCATGTGCCGGAATTGTTCTCATTGGGGTCGGTGAGTCAACTGGCGTTCTGGATTTTCCACTCTGTCTCCTCTTCTTCTTCTCACTTCCCTTCCTGCCATTCACCCCCGCACTGCGCAACCCCCAACCACAATGAGTGTAAGTAACACCCATCAGCTGCCAGTGCCATCTCTCTCTTGGGAGATGCCGTTTATCCTCACACCTAAACGGTGCCCTCACAGTTTCAAGAGTATTATTCTTCTGATCTGTTTGCATCGATGGTATAAAGATAGCTGGATTCCCATTCGCTGACTGACTACTAACAACCACAGGACATCTCCAGAGCAATCAACAAGACGCCCGTCCCAGAGGACATGGAGGACGTGAACATTGCCGGCTACGACCCGCTCATGTCTCCTGCACTTTTGCAACACGAGGTCCCAGCTACGAAGGTCTCCCTCAGAACCGCTATACAGGGTAGAAAGGATGCCAACAAGGTGATTTCTAGAGAGGATGACCGTCTCTTGGTTGTCGTTGGTCCTTGCTCCATCCACGACTACAAGGCTGCTATGGAGTACGCTGACAGACTCAAAAAGTTGAGCGAAGAGTTAGAGGACGACTTATTGATTATCATGAGAGCATACTTGGAGAAGCCAAGAACCACTGTCGGCTGGAAGGGTCTGATCAATGACCCAGAGATCAACTCCACTTTCAACATCAACAAGGGTTTGAGAGTTTCCAGAGAGTTGTTCGTTGACTTGACCAACAAGGGTGTTCCAATTGCCTCAGAAATGCTTGATACTATCTCTCCACAATTCTTGGCTGACTTGCTCTCCTTCGGAGCTATTGGTGCTAGAACAACTGAGTCGCAGCTTCACAGAGAGCTGGCCTCTGGTCTCTCTTTCCCCATCGGTTTCAAGAACGGAACTGACGGCTCTCTTGATGTCGCTCTCGATGCTGTTCAGGCCGCTTCCCACCCACACCATTTCATGGGTATCACAAAGCACGGTACTGCAGCCATCACTTCGACAAGGGGTAACCCTAACTGTTTTGTCATCTTGAGGGGTGGTAAGAAGGGTACGAACTACGACGAGAAGTCTGTCGCTGAGGCCAAAGAGAAGATGGGCGAGAAGGGTGTGCTCATGGTCGACTGTTCCCACGGTAACTCCAACAAGGACTACAGAAATCAACCAATTGTCTCCAAGGAGGTTGCCAGACAGATCAGCAACGGTGAGGACCGCATCATTGGTGTCATGATTGAGTCTCACATTAACGAGGGTAAGCAATCCATTCCAAAGGAAGGTAAAGAGGGTTTGAAGTACGGTGTGTCGATCACTGACGGCTGTGTTGGCTGGGACACCACCGATTCCATGCTCAGGGAGCTGGCTTCTGCCATCAGAGCCAGAAGAGCTCTCAAGAAGACTGGCGCTTCCGCCTGATTGCCCTGTCTTCATCGAATAAAAATACAATACTGCATCCAGCATGTGTTTTAAAGGCGTTGCTGTATTGACTGCGATCTAGCCCCAAAGCTTGAACAAAAAGGGTCTCGTACATGCCCATACTTTCCCGACACTAATAATTACCTTATTCGGACATTTTGTCTTCAATTTATTTTTTCTTTTTTTTCCGCCTCCCAAGTCATCGCTCGCGAGGAGATCTGGGAGCGGTACCGGTGAGTCAAGAAAGTTTCAATACCGCCTTTCTTTTCTCGCTTTCCCGCCAGCACACCGCACAGCACACACACAATCACACACACATACGATGCCTGAAGTCGTCCACATCATCGATGCCAAGAGTGGTAACCTCCGGTCCCTTCAAAACGCCATTGAACACCTGGGCTACGAGACATGCCTAATCAGCGATGCCACCGATCCCGCTCTCCAGACCGCCACAAAGCTCTTCCTACCAGGAGTCGGAAACTATGGCCACTTCGTCGAGTTGCTTTTCACAAAGGGTTTTGAAAAGCCTATCAGAAACTATATCGCCTCAGGCAAGCCAATTATGGGTATCTGTGTCGGTCTCCAAACCTTGTTCAGAGGCAGTGAAGAATCTCCTGGTGTCTCCGGTTTGAAAATGATTGACATAGATTTGACCAAGTTCAACTCCTCTACAAAGAGTGTACCGGCCATCGGTTGGAACACTGCCAACCCAGTAAGCGACACTGAGACGTTCTTTGGCCTCGACCCTAACGACCGTTACTACTTTGTCCATTCGTTCGCCGCCATTGTCGATGACGCCAAGGTGGAAGCTCTGAAGCAGGAGGGATGGGAGCTCGCACTCACAACATACGGTGATGAGCAGTACATTGCCGCTGTCTCCAGAGAGAACGTCTTTGCCACACAGTTCCACCCAGAGAAGTCCGGTGAGGCCGGCCTCAAAGTCATCAAGGCATTCCTCGAACAGAGCGTCCATTCTCCAAAACCAGTAATCACATCTGCCAACGACGGTACCAACAATGGTCTCACACGTCGTATTATCGCTTGTCTCGATGTGAGAACAAACGACAAGGGTGACCTTGTGGTGACGAAGGGTGACCAGTACGACGTCCGTGAGAAGGACGAGGCAGGCGGAGATGTCAGAAATCTGGGTAAGCCAGTTGAACTTGCTCAGAAGTACTACGAGCAGGGCGCAGATGAGATCACATTCCTCAACATCACATCTTTCAGAGACTCTCCAATTAGAGATGCACCAATGCTCGAAGTGCTCAAGCTTGCTGCCCGCACCATCTTTGTCCCACTAACTGTTGGTGGTGGTATTAAGGACGTGGTGGATCCAGATGGAACAAAGGTTCCAGCCTTGGAAGTTGCCGGCCTCTACTTCCGCTCCGGTGCTGACAAGGTTTCCATTGGTACTGATGCCGTGTCTGCTGCTCAGAAGTACTACGCTCTCGGTGGTAAGGGTGATGGCCTGTCTCCAATCGAGACCATCTCTCGTGCATATGGTGCCCAGGCCGTTGTCATCTCTGTGGATCCAAAGCGTGTCTACGTTGCGTCTCCATCTGACACAAAGAACAAGACCATCAAAACGCAATTCCCTGGTCCAAACGGTGAAGAGTACGTCTGGTACGCCACTACCATCAAGGGTGGTCGTGAGACCACTGATCTTGGTGCCTACGAATTGGCCAGCGCATGTGAAGCTCTCGGTGCTGGTGAGATTCTCCTGAACTGTATCGACAAGGACGGGTCCAACTCTGGCTATGACCTCGAGTTGATCAACCACATCAAGGAGGCTGTAAACATCCCTGTGATTGCATCCAGTGGTGCTGGTAATCCAGCTCACTTTGCTGAGGTGTTTGAAAAGACTACTACAGACGCTGCTCTTGGTGCTGGTATGTTCCACAGAGATGAGTACACTGTCAAGCAGGTCAAGGAGCACCTCAGAGACCAGGGTTTCCAGACCAGACTTTAATGGTGATGCAGTGCATATGCGTAATTCAACGTTAGATTTTTGTTTAGACGCTAAAAAATGTGGTAGTAATACAAAAGGCAAATATACAGTAGTACTTTTCAGGACTTAGTCCTCCTCTTCGTCCTCCAACTTGTCCTCTCTCTTCTCGGACTCCTCTTCAGACAACTTGACTCCGCCAGAAATGGAGAACTGACCGCCAGCGCTGATCAACAAGATGTTGTGGTCCTGAGTGGCGGTGTTCTTAATTCTAGTCGGTGTCTCCACATCCTCACCAGCTGGGCCGAGACCAACAGCGTAGGTCTCACCGAAACCCCATGAGTAGACGACACCATCCTCGGAGATGACCAAGGAGTGATGAGACCCGACAGCGATGGTTCTGATCTTGGGAATCTTAGTCAACTTAGTTGGAACTGGCACCGATCTTGGCTTGCCGTGGGCATCCCTGAAAGTCTCCTCTGGAAGCTGGTCCTTTGCGATACCGATCTCGAACATGTCGTAACGACCAAATGTGTAAACGGAGCCATCCTCAGAAAGGGCCAATGAGTGGTGCTCACCAGCGGCGATCTGAACGATGTTCTTCCCGGCCAAAGCTTCAACCTCAGTGGGTGTTGTGACAATGGAACCGTCCTCCAAGTCAGAAGAGACACCACATTGACCAAACTGGTTCAAACCCCATGTGAGAACAGCACCCTCGGTGGTGATTGCGAAACAGTGGAACTCACCAGAGGCAATGTACTTGACACCAGCAAGACCAAACTCACGTGGTTCCAGGGTTCTGAGTCTGCTTCTCTCCAGAACACGTCTACCCAACTGGAACTGCTGTCCGTTACCCCAAGCGTAAACAACACCCTTTGTGTCGAGACCCAAAATGTGATCCTTACCAGAGGCAAGCTGTGCGATCTCCTTGAACTCTTCAACCTTGGCTGGAGTCTTCTGGATCAAAATGTCGTGCTTGAAACCCAGGATGCCCTCGTTACATCTGAAAGTACCCCAAGCCCACACATCTCCGTTCTCGAGGAGCACGGCGGACAAGTTGTCAGTAGCACAAAGCTGCACCACCTTCAAGTCTTTTGGCAAACCCACGACCTTTCCCGGTGTGGACTCCAGCTCGTTGAGATCGCCATCCTCATCGTCATCATCTTCGTCATTCATATCCTTCAGCACCTCCTTGGCTGCCGACGTGTCTCTTCCCAGCACGAAGGAGTCGTTGGTACCCCATGACCAAACGTTGTTCTTGTTGTCGAGAGCAAGCGTGTGCATGCCACCAGCGGCGAAGTCGACAATGTTGAGATCTTTCAAGAATGGGTTGAGACGAGGGCGTTTCACCTCCTTGGTCTTAGCGTCTGGACCGAGGCCAAGTTCACACATTGACCCGGTACCCCAGACAAACACATCAAGCGTTGTGGATTTTGGCTTCGGGATCTCGTTGATCTTTGGTAAGTTTCTGAAAGAGTTGACAGAGCGACCTGTGTGTCTCATACGTTTAGCAGGAGGGGCATCTGTCCCATCAGTTGCTCTTTTTCTCTCGAGTTTAGCCATTCTGTGTGGATTTATGCGGTAAATAGCGTCAACCTCGTAAGATGAAGTGAGATTGTGTGGCAAACAACGATACTCAATCCAAGTAGCAGGAATTTCGCCATCGAAACCGTGCTTCTGATGTGTGTTTACTCGAAGTTTTTCGCTGGATCGCTCCGGAGGCCGAAAAGGGTAAATTCCGGGACTTCCAATATCATGTGCTGAGATGAACGACCGAGGGTGTTACGAGCCCTGCTTTGTTTCTCTAGCACCAAAATTTTTTTCGAGCCATATGCGATGCCCTGTTGATTGATCTGAAGGCACTCGGCAGACCACAGAAAACACATTCAAGATGGGAAAGGCACCAAAGGAGAAGCTCCGTCACGATCCACTCTACAAAGATATCACGACCCAGGGCGGTAACCTCAGAACCAAGGCCCGTGGTAAGAAAAAAGCTGACAGAGAAGTCGATGAGGAGTACATTGACTCCACAAGTTCCAGAAAGATTCTCCAGCTTGCTAAGGAGCAGCAAGAGGAGCTTGAACAGGAGGAGAAGTCTGAGAACCAACAGGAGAAGCTTTCGTTCGGTGCAAGATTTGTGAACCAGGACGACGACGACGAAGAGGAGGATGAGGAGAACTATAATGACATCTCTGACTTCGGGTCAGACGAGGAGTACGAGATCGATGAGGAGGAGATTGACGAGGAGGATGCCGCTCTGTTTGAGCAGTACTTGCAGCAGACGCGTGGCGCCTCCGACTTCACCGGTGATGGGAACTACATCTTGGCCGACAAGATCATGGCCTCTATCAGAGCCAAGGAGGAGGAAATACTACAGAAGGAACAGGGGATTGAAAAGCCAAAGAACGCTGTCTTGCTCCCACCAAAAGTCATTGCTGCATACACAAAGATTGGTACCATCTTATCAACATGGACACATGGTAAACTGCCGAAGCTTTTCAAAGTTCTCCCTACGCTGAATAACTGGCAGGATGTGCTCTATGTGACGAACCCAGACGCATGGACTCCACACGCAGTTTACGAAGGTACGAAGCTTTTTGTCTCCAACTTGCAAGCAAAGGAAGCACAAAAGTTTATTGAGGAGGTGTTACTTGAGAGATTCAGAAGAGAGATTGAGGAATCTGAAGACCACTCCCTCAACTATCACATCTACAGAGCATTGAAGAAGGCACTTTATAAGCCAGGTGCTTTCTTTCAGGGTTTCCTCTTCCCACTTATCCACACGGGTTGCTCCGTCAGAGAAGCCACGATTGCCGGCTCCGTCCTTGCCAAGGTCTCTATTCCAGCCATGCACTCCTCTGCTGCTTTGAACTACTTGCTCAACTTGGACTACTCTCCAGCATCGACCGTGTTCATCAGAATCCTCATCGAGAAGAAGTACGCATTGCCTTACCAGACTGTGGATAACCTCGTGTTCTACTTCATGAAGTTCAGAATCATCAAGGACGACGCTGACATGATGGATGAGGCTGAGGAGAAGAGAGCCAAGAAGGAGGCACCACCTCTGCCGGTGGTGTGGCACAAGGCCTTCCTCGCATTCGCACAGAGATACAAGAATGATATTACAGAAGACCAGAGAGACTTCTTGCTCGAGACTGTTCGTCAGAGAGGACACAGAGAGATCGGTGCCGAGATTAGAAGAGAACTCATGGCTGGTCAGTCCAGAGAGCCAAACATCCCAGAAACTGAGGCTGCCATGGTTGATGCTTTCTAAATAAGATGTTATGATGTCAACAGTCGTAGTTAGTTTCTTGTACTGAAGCGACAAGAATGCAAAAAATAAAAATCGGTCATTAGCAGGTCATTAATGTGTGGTGATCTTGTCATTATCGACCACTTCGTAGTTCACCTTCACAAACAAGGTTGAAAAGATGTACTCTTCACCTTGGAGATCATACAATGGGAGATGTCTGAATCCTTGGTTCAAGGTGTCCAACTTGCAGCAGTTAAGAGCAAATGGCAACTCACCGGTCTTCACCAAAAACCTGATAAAGTTCAATCCCTTCATATCCTTGATTGTACCCTCGACTCTGTGGTTCCAGAGTGGGTTGAACCCATTCATCGGGATGGCCGGAGTGGAGAATCCGTTGGAGATAGCACTCTTATGTTCACCAGTTCTCAAATCCGTGATCACCAGAGGGCCCTTCATTTCTGCCTCTATCAGCTCAAAGACAACGTATGGACTCAGAATTTCGTCACTCTTCAGTTCCTGTGGTCGTGGCAGAAGCTGCCCTGAGATGATGTCAATCGTGAACTTGATGTATTGGGTCTTCTCGGACTCGTACAACTCCTTGAACTTGACATGCGGGGTCTGGATTCTCAGCTGTTGTGGTTTGAGAACGTATCCACATTTGGAGCCGGTGTGAAACATAGCTTCATTCAGCTGTTGGCCCAAGTCGTAGGTCTGCCAATTCGTGGCCACCATTTGGACACCATAGAGCCATGGCTTGATCGGGAGAAAGTTGGAAGACTTGTACCTGTATCCAGCTGGGTACACTCGCATGAGATACTTCCTGTTGTGTTTCTGAATGAGGTAGTCCTTCTCCGGGTCTTTTGTCATGGCGTTGAAGGTGTGGTCTGAGAAGGAGAAGATGTGGTTCACGGTTTTGGACTCTGGGAGGGAGAAGTTGGTGAACTTAAGACCGGAGGCATACACTGCGAGGTCGCTCAACTCGCTTATGATCTTTGGCTGTTTCTTCTTCACTTTGGACTTGCCTTTCTTCTTGTTCTCATCATCGGTGGTTGTCTCCTCTGGTGCTGTGGACGTAGAAGTGAACGAGCTTGATGAGGTCTGGTTGGAGACATTGGCGTCTTTAGCAGTTCTCTTCACCTTCACAAGGATCTTGTGCTTCAAATCTAACGGACTCGGCAATCGGAATGCTCTTGGCAGCAGAGTCTCCTTGATGAGCATATCATCAAACACCTCAAGTAACAGATCCTTCACCACGAGCTGGTACTCGGGCTTACAGTGGATCTCGAACGACAAGAACAGCGGGAGCGGAGTGACGATGAATGCATACTTCCTCACCGTTTCAAACACGTCACGCACTGACACTGACGACGTTATCTTCCCGTGTGACACCACCGGGCCTGTATCGCCGTCCCAGATATCAATCTCAATGGATCTGCAACCGCGCTGCAGCGCACGTGTGTATCCCTCGATGGATGTCGAATCCCCATACTGGCGCCCTAGAAGGTAAGTGTTGTGCGAAGACGAGATAAAGTACTCGCTCAGTGGATGAGTGAGGTCTTCTGGTGTGAGTGTTGTGGCGGAGACGTAGGCCGAAGTAAGATAGTTCGTGAACCCGTCAACGTCCATGATGTCCTGCCTGGAAAACTTTGCGAAAAGATACTGGATCGCCTCGTCGGTCTCGTCTTGCTTCTGTGTACATCTGATGAATGTAGTGAATGTGGAAAGGGTCATGAAGTCTGAGTCGTGGGTCAGGCTGTGGAATATGTGGATGATTTCTGGTCTCACCTTGAGCGTCTTGACGAATGTACGAAACTCCGGGAAGTTGAGTGCACCTTTCCCACCCTGGTCATTGGCGATGAAGAGCTCCCAGAGCATATGCTCGTCACAGTTGATGTGCAGTCTCTTTGTGAGTTCCAAGACATCCTCAAACGAAAGGAGCTCTTTGTTCTCCCTGTCCTTCGACACGTAGTTCTTCCAGTGGATATGTGCAAAGTTTTCCCCCGGAACAGAGAGGTACTTCATCAGCTCTCTTCTGCTGGACACCAGCTTAGTCAACGCCCCAACGAAGAGATCAAAGTCCTGTTTCGTAGGTGCTATGATGTGTAGTGCCTTGAGCTTGTTTGTGGAGAGATCGTTATAGAGGATCGTAGCCCATCTGTCGTTGTGCTCTTTGGAGACCCCGTACTCTTCCCTGTAGTTGCGGGCGTCATCGGCGATTCTGATCTGCTGGATCCTGTCCAGTGACATCCTCGAGGTGGACTTGTTGTTCCATATGACAAGGGCCTTGTCGAGGTCGATCCTGAAAGTACGCTGGACCTTCTTCTTCCGTGTGATTCTGAGCAGGGGTATGCCTGTGACGAGGACCTCCGGGATCGTGGGGCTCTCGAGAATAATCTCCTGTTCTGTACCGTTGTCGCTCAGTGAGAGTGGTTGATGCGTCGCGTGGTCATCCAGTGAGAGTGCGGACATCTGAGGGGAACCCCGTGTCACTTCGTCGAAAGATTTTGTCAGTGGACCATCAGTGGGCGGAACCTCGTGCTGGTCTTGGAAGAAGGGGATGTTGGTGCGTCGCAGGAGAGTGCGGATGCCGTCGCTGACCGGTGACGTGGATGGGGAGGGCAGTTTGGCCACTAGCGAGTTGACGTTGCTTCTGATGGAGCTGGGCTTCTTGGTTGTGGGCCTCTCTGGCTCCTCAGGACTGGAAATGTTCCGCAGCATCGAGTAGTGATCAGAGATTGATGTCGATAGCTTCCGGGCAGAGGCCGTGGACGAAGGCTGGTTAGTCGGTCGGAGCTGGGGCGTGCCGCTCATTGTTGGTGTGCCGGGACTCTACTCTTCCAGAAGCTCAGACAGGTAGCAAGGGGAGGAAATGGACCGCTGGAAAGCTTTCGTCGCCACCCCGCATGCGTTTGAGCATAAGCCCGTGGTCTCTACAGCCGCGATTTTCGTACACAGGGCACAGCTGGTGCAATTGGCAATCCCACCGCCGCCCGTTATCAGCGTTCGGCACTGCTCCCGCAAGCAACGCCAAACTACCGCTCGTCCCATCACACCTGATATGAGCCAGCCGTCGTCGCCATCGCTGGCCCGCTCATCGTCCACGTCCTCCGTGTCCTCTCCCACAACCGCCGAGAATGTCATGTCTTACAAGAAACCGCTGCGAATCAGAAACCAGCGCAGTGAACAAAGACGCAATGCGCTGAAGGAGTACTACAAGCTCAAGGAGCAGCAAAGACGGCAGCAGGAGGATGTCCTGGAGAGCGCCAACACCACGCTCAATGCCGAGGATGAAGACGATTCTACGCTCGAGGACGAAATCACGGAGAACAAGCCCATCGAAGAGATCGACCTCATGGGTGCAGAATTCAAGGATGTGCTTAGTGAGACAAACAGGCTCAGTTCCAGCATCAATCTCATCAACTCCACTATCAAGAACATCATCTACAACAACTACTACGAGCTCATCAAGCTCAATGATTTCCTTGACGACTTGAAGGATCTCAACATTTCCAAGCTTATGGAGGAGGAGTCGAAGGACAAGAAGGACGTACTCGGCTTCTTGAATGCAAAGGAGAAGACCTCTTCACGGGAGTCTTCTCCAACTGCTACTGATGATATCCACGGGTTTGACCATCTCCGCTCGCTGATGGAGAAGATTCAAAAGTTTGACAAGACGGACTACAAGAAGACACCCGCTTTGCACAAGATCGATACATCCGGTATAACCACGCTACTCACCATCCAAGACAATCTCTCACTCGAGATTGAGGAGGACAAGAAGGCAGTCCTCAACGAGAAGGTGACCAAATGGACAGAACAGCTCCAGACAAAAGACAACACAGAATCCCTTGTGCGCCAACTTCAAGATATCAAACGCGCTCTACAGCCAACTTCTTCATAGCAAGGAAAAGATGTGATCTTAGATCTCAAGGCATTATACATATTTCAATCCTTCTTCAACTCGAAGTACTCCGTTCTGACACCGTCTTTCGTGACGATGAGGATCTCAAGACCGTCACCGACATGGATGTGGCGCTCCGTAGCAGAACTGAACGCGTCGCGGACAAGCTGGATCACCTCTTCGAGCGTGAGATACTTGAGCTCCTTCTTCTTGGTACCGTTGGAGTCTGGCTCGTACTGGTTCTTGAAGTTGACCTGGTTGTCCAGGAACGGCATGATTAAAGAAGCAGCAGCACCACCAGCTCTGCACTGCTCTCTCTCGTAAGACCCAACAGGATCAAACGAATACACGGATCCCTTACCCTCCTCATCAAGACCAGCAATGATGGTGTGCACGTAGTATGGGAACATTCTCTTGCCGTAGAGCAAGTGTTGTATGAATCTGGCGGCCGAGCTGATGGCCATCTTCTTCTGATGGTTGAAGTGATACCATTTCAGCTGGTTCTTGAATCTGGTTATCAACGCCTCACCGTCAGCGCTGAAGCCGTTGGCGGAAATGAGGATGTTGTCACCAGCATCGAACACCTTTGGCTCGTAACGGGAATTGATGGAGTAGCCAACAGTGTGTCTTGTATCGCCCGCCAACACGGCAAAGTCTTCGCCGGCAATACCAAGGATGGTACCACCGCTGTCGCCGTAAGGGTTGAATCTGTGCTCAATCGGCACCGACGTCGTCTGCGACTGGTACCCGGAGTTAACTGTGGCCGCGGACATGGTGTACTTCTGGTGTTGTGCGCTAGAATGGCCCACTGTTTGCCAGGCGCTGGGATCTCCACAACGCCACTCAACAGTCCAAAGGATCAGAGGGAACGACCGGCGCGGTCGTGTCGCGAAAATCCAAATTTCGCGAATGCGTTCGATGCCCTGCCCTTCCCCTTCCTCTTCCGCTCTCGGCGATCTTTCCGCTTTCGGGAATCGTCTGGGCCTCCGCCCGCAGCTGCGTTATCTCGAGCCAGATATAAAACAGCCCAAGGGTGCCCCTTCCCTGTCTGTGGCAGACCGTATTATTTTGACGTCCACCCCATAAGCCAATTCAGTTGAGATGATGTCCGAAAAGGCACAGGCACAGCCTGCCCAGCGCTCAAAGCTGCCATGGGCCAAGTCCGTGTGCATCACTGCGTCGCTCCTCGCCATTGGGCATTTCGTTCTCACTTGCCCTTCGTACAACCCACTGTCATTCCTCTCCAACCCAGAGATATCGGGTCAGATCTGTCCAATCGGACCAACTATCCGCCCATCAGACTTCTATACTGACAACACCACTGTCGAATACATTGTTCATGACCCAGAATACCGCAACTTATCCGTCAGCTACTTGGCCGGTGCCATTCAGATCCCAACAGTCGTACACGACAACATGCCAACTCCGGAGGAAGATCCACATGCTTGGTCTCAATTCCCAGTCTTCCACGAGTACTTGAAAAAGACCTTCCCATTGATCCATGAGAAGTTGATTTTGGACAAAGTCAACACCTACGGCTTGGTGTACACCTGGGAGGGATCGAACCCAGAGTTGAAGCCACTGTTGTTGTGTGCACACCAGGACGTGGTTCCAGTGGAGGAGAGTACCGAAAAGGATTGGCTGTATGACCCATTCGGGGGTTACTATGACGGTGTTAACATCTGGGGTCGTGGTTCTTCTGACATCAAGACTATGACTATTGCCGAGCTGCAAGCTGTGGAGAAGCTGTTGGGCGAGGGTTACACCCCAGACAGAACCGTCGTGTTGGCATTTGGCTTCGATGAGGAAGTTGGTGGTCCAATGGGTGCTTCCTCCATTGCTGCCTTCCTCGAGGAGAAGTACGGCAAGAACTCCTTCCATGCCCTTGTCGACGAAGGTGGTACCGCCATCGCCACCATCGATGGAACGGCGTTCGCACAGCCATCGGTTGGCGAGAAGGGATCCATGACTTTGAGAGTCTCCCTTACTACTCCAGGTGGTCACTCTTCTGTTCCGCCACCACATACGAACATCGGCTTGATCTCCAGATTGATTGCCTATATCGAGGACCACCCATTCCCATCGATCATGGGTCCCGAGAACCCAACTTTGAACTTCCTCCAGTGTGTCGCTCTCTACTCTGATGAGTATCCAGCCACTCTCAAGACCAATATCTTCAGAGCTGCATATGACAAGGTGGCCAACTCCAGGGTTTTGAAGTACTTGGATGAGTTCAAGGCTTACAAATTCCTCGTGAGAACCACGCAGGCCGTGGATATCATCCAGGGTGGTGTCAAGTCGAACGCGCTGCCAGAGTACGTTGCCTTCGACATCAACCACAGAATATCCGTTGAGTCCAATGTCAACACCACCATCGAGAAAATCTTGGGTGATGTCAAGGTCATGGCTGAGGAGTACGATCTCGGTGCCTACTTCGGTGACAGGGAGCTTGTTCCAAAAACCGCTAACGGGTACTACAACGTCACCGTGCTCACCTCCCTCGAGCCTGCAAAAGTCAGTCCTATCAAGGGGCCAGTCTGGGACATCTTTGCCGGTTCTATCAAGCACATCATCGAGGACTACGTGTATCCAAACATGACCACGCCAGCCGTCGTTGCCGCAAGTTTGAACACTGGTAACACGGACACCGCCCACTACTGGAACCTCACGGAGAACATTTACAGATTCAAACTCACTACGATCCACGGGATTTTGGAAGGTGGTACTCACAGTGTCAACGAACACACCACCATCGACAACCACTTGTACCTCGTTGCGTTCATGTACGAGTACATCAAGAGTGTCCAGGAGTACGCCACTGACTGAACTTAGTCCTGCAGTGTATAGTAGTGGGAACAAAAGAAGTACACGTCATCTCTGGGTGACCCCTACAAGATCCAGCCACCCGGTGTTTACTAAAACCTGCGCGGAACACGGAACCCCATCCGAACGCGGTTGGTCGAGAAGGGAGCGTGATGACACAAAAATCTGGGAGCTCTGAATCCTGGCGTGGAACTACGGATAAGATTCATTAAACGTGGGTCATAAGCATTGGAGTAAAACAGTGGAATATTCATAGCTGTGGGAAAGTCATAACGGTCGTAGCATAGAGCAATCATGGAGAAAAGCAAGCTCAGGTGCAGAGCACTTCAGCCGCTGGGGTGAACGATTCTTCATCCAAGTTCTCCAATAACAGGTCTCCATGTGTGACTGGTCTATATTCTAGTATCTTCTGGTGTGTGGAATCGTGTTGAAGTTCTGGATGCGTGTGGCTGAGTTCGTGTGTGTCATCTTCGTCTTCTGATTCACTCTCCTCGTAGGTAGAGTACACGAGCGATGGTGTTCTCTTGAGCTCAGAAATGTCAACCTCTTCCTCGTCCTCGTTGTCACTCTCGTCCTCTGATGCAGAGTGGAGGTCTTCAAGTTCAAACTCTGTAAGCTCGTCGATGGTTGGCATCTCTCTGTATTTCTTAGCACTGGATCTCTTGACGGGGGTCTCAAGCTCGAGTTCCTCATCATCTGTGAGTTCCTCATCGCTCTCAAAGTCATCATCATAATCATCTTCACCGTCGTAGGAGATCTGTGTCACTCTGTAGTAGAAGCTGTCGTCGTCCTCGTCGCTGATGTCATCCTCATCGGAATCGGAATCAGAGTCGTACTCCGTTGCAACAGAGACATGTGTGACGTCTGGCAGCGTAAAGGAAACCTTGGAAGGAGTGGAAGAGTAGTCAGCATTCAGGATGGACTGTCTGTGTGTGTGGATTTTGTCCATCAAGCTGTCCAAGAGGTTGGCATGTGACACCAAGATTCTCAAATCATGGTCTGGGCGCGATGCCTCTCTCGTCAGCTTGGCCCTTGCCTTGCTGGCAAGGATGTATGTGTCTGCCATGGAGGACATTGTGGAGCGGTGTATGAGCAAACGTAAGGTTGTGGGAGTCTCGTTGTGAAAGGATGGGTAGAGGGACCGCTTTATAACTGGTTCCGTGAATTTGTAATTTCCTGTTGACTAATAAGCGGAAGTCCGTAGATGCAGGAAGAGGGAATAGGGTTAAGCAAGCAGTAGGCGACCAGGGCTGGACTGATGGATATTTGTTGTTGATGGCGGTTAACTCTGGCTCGAGCTTCGGGCAGGTGGGTGATGTGTGCTCTCTATCATCGTGATGCTGGCTAGAGACCGGTGGGAAGGGCTTGTGTTTTATACGCTCATCATCCCGCGGGTGGAAAGAACCCCGGCACGAGCCATCTCGGCCGGTACCTACGGACCACGGAGCTACTCGTCGCGCGGCCGTTCGCGCGCGGAACATCCGACGCCCGGAAGGCCTTGACAGACCTGTTTTGATAGGCAGAGGAGTGGTACTGGGAGGGGTTAGAATGGCCGGACTTTGGAGGAAAAGGTCTTTCCACACCACTGTGACCACCAGGATCCAGCAGCGCTCTTCTCAGATCGATATACCAACGCCGGCCATGGTCCTCTCGCACTAGCCGCGGTCGGGCGAGCGTCGCTGCCGAGACGATGAACCGCGCGCGGAGTTTGTCGGCTCTCGACTCCGGCTCGGAATTAACGCGCTACGGCAGTACCGGCGCTGACACATTTTTCACGGATGAAAGCAACGTCTGGGGAGCTTTCATCCGACCAAATAGTGGACGTAGGCCAGGATGCGTCATGGACTATGTCCTCTACTACCCGTGAACAGTATCTCCATCCTTCATTATCTCCGTTTCAATGATAGGAGACGCTAGGAGACCACCCACCAATATGGGCCATCCGGCGCGACATGTAGAGCGCCACTGCCCATTACTCTGGCGCGTGTCTGACAATTCTACACCCTTCGCTCCATACGATTTGAAACGGAGCTGTCTCAAAACCGTTGAGAAGTGCATCCAGCACCACAGTTGTCACAGTGACAGCCCCACAGCCTCGCGGTTTCTTGATTGTTTTTGGAGTTTGTGCGATCACGGCCGAGTAACCCCGCTACTCAACGGCTGGGGAAGCGTCGCACATTCGCATGGTTCATGTACGCACCTTGATATCCCGTTCTCTTTCATCAGTATTAATGGCCTTTCAGAAGAGTGAGCAGTACAACTCCACATCATGGGCACAATTACTGTAGGTCTATGGCTTTATAAAGGCATTTGAAGGCTTCATGATCTTCCGCGGTGACCGAGTACATGCAGAGACCCTAGTCAGCACTATGAAGAGAGGAAATTACTCCTCAAGAAAGGGAAACTGGCTTAGGTATTCAGTAGGGATAGTATGTTTCTATGGATGAGGGCAATTGAAAATTCTGCGAAAGCAAAACCACAACCCTGTAGGGATATCTCTCCCGCATAGTGTCTACTTTTAGGTATCGCCTGTCTTGATATGAAGCACGTATGGTCCTTTCGACAAAGAGAGAAAAGAGTGGCTGTTGTGTTCCTCCAAGGATGAATGCGCTCTGTTATGCAAAGGTAGCCGTATAACAGTAGGCGCAGAGTGCGCAGCTGTCGTCCTTTCGAAAAAGGTCTCTCAGAGAGTCAGTTAGGTGTACAAGCCACCTCGGTCTTTCAAAGTGTCTTCTGCTCTTCGCTCAAAAGATCCATAGCTTAATGATCAATGATCATGGGCAGCTATCACCCTGCTACCCATGGTGGACCGCATTTCGTATAGGGGGTGATTCATAGAGCTCCCTCCCATTCTTCGGTAGCACTGCATGCCCGACAAGTTCATGGACCCATACACGGCAGTTACGAACCCACCGCAGGCGATTCGAATATAGGACATAAGCCACTTTAATGTTGCCAGACTCATCTGATCATCAAAAAATTTCATGATCGAGTAGAACGTCTTATCAGGCGGAGGATCACCTCCGCAATAAATTGCGATCCCTAATTTTTGGCTTGAGGCGCATTTTGCCCCCACGTCAAGATCATATATCCTTAATTAGTTCGGCCTCAGCCTACCCAGCTTGAAAGGCTTATCTGAGCTATCCATCCCATATATGTGAAATGAGCTGTCTAACCCAAAGAAGAAGCGTAACTACTAGCAAGTTAAACAATAAAGGGTTATGAGCCCTGGTGTCTCTTCATCCAGAAAGAGCATCTCTGATTTCGGTTTTGCAAAGTTTAAATCTTTTGGGGCTGATCACTCAATTTTCAAATGGGCGAATTTGGCCATTATGACTGCAGTGTGGGATACAATAGTATTCAGAAACATTGGTCTCTTCAATATACCCCAAAACATTGAGTTCTGAACCCCCAAAGCCGACTAATAAGTCACAACTGATCAACACCCTTACTACACCCGGACACCACCAGCACAATACTCATTATCTTCAATTTACTCCGCTCTCAACCGCTTGAGAACGATGGATGTGCCTAAATCAAAGAGATCTTTAGGATTGAGTTCATAAGGGCGCCGTGCGCGGTGTGGAATCCCTAGGCCGATCCGGTGGGTCGACTGCTGAGCAGGATTTCCCAGCTTGGGAAGACGTACTAATGGAATTACTGGGCTACTAGTACGTAACTAGTGGGTAGTATAAAGGTTCGGAGGGCGGATTTGCCGAACCCTTCTCGTACCTCAAAGGCTTCGATTCTCTGCCCAGGTACCCGAGCCATGCTGCCAAGCTCTAGGGTTCGGGCTCTCTGGTACTACCTTTGCAGTGCAGTTATCCGACAGCATTCTGTGGTGAGATCAGGTATGATCATGCTAGGGGCAGTGTTCACAGGGGCCTCGTACAAGCCATGAACAATGACGCGGTTTTAGAGCTGAAGGGATCTGAACCCAAGGCACTAGGCCCTAGGGTTAGGGAATAGAGAGTAGGGAGTTGCCAGTTGGTAAACCACACACCCTGCTCACTGACCAGGGCTGGCCATCGATCGCTGGTTCGCCGTTGCAAGTTGTACCCATAATTTTGTGAATACTATCGCACGAAAATTCTCGGCCCGCCCGGTCGAGAAGTTGACATGATTTATGTCGTACCTGCGTCAAACACTTTCTCCTCGAGCGAGAACAAGTATGCATCACACCCCGAGATAGGGGGCGCTGGTAGTATTCTACTCACCGGTTTGCGGAGGATCACTCTCATATGGGTAAAGTCTGAGCTGATTGTGTTCGCCGTGATGACTTTGAGCGGTATGTCTTGATCTGCCTTATACTTCTAGCCCATTCACTCACAGGCGGAATGTCTTTTGCAGGCATCCTTCACACCTGGGGCTGGCCATCATATCACGGGCCATTTGTCGTCATTTTGAGACATCAGACGCAATGAATGGGTCAATATCCGGAGCATGTTCGCTCTTTGCAACTCAACCATGCTCCAAGTAAAAAGTATATAAACAAGGCTCTCCACCCTCGACCAAGCTTCAACCCTCCTCCCATTTCCTCCTCAACCAGCCTCACCAAAGTCACTCATTTACAATGGTTTCCAGAACTACCAAGTACTCAGTGTTCCCATGCTTGCTCGCCGTCGCTAAGGCACAGGTTTCTCTCTACTACCAATGTGGTGGTATCAACTACAACGGCTCCACCGTTTGTGAATCCACAGCCACCTGTGTTTCCATGAACCCATACTACTACCAGTGTCTTCTCCCTTCCACTGAAACTTCTGCTTCCTACTCCAACGACACCGTTACCGCAGGGGTGAAGGCTGCCCGTGTTGGCGCCACTACTACACTTGTGGGCTCCGCCACTGCTTCAGAGTCATACTCTGATGACATTGGTGCTTACCAGTCCGGTGCCCCATTCGCTGCTTACGAGTCTGGTGTTGCCTCTGATACTTACGATTCTCGATTCTCCTGCGGTGCCGGCTATTCCGAAGGCCAGTCTCACGGTCGTGATGACTCTGCCCACGGCCACGATGGCCACAGCTACGGCCGTGGTAACTGGACCAATGGCTCAGCTGGTTCTGAGTCCTATGCCTCACAGGACTCTGGTTCTTGGGCGGCTGAAGCTTCTTTCGCTCCAGAGGGGTCATTCTCCCATGGCGCTTCCTACGCTCCAGACGCTACTGGTTCTTACGGGCTAGCCTCTTACACCACCGAGTCATCTGCTCCTGTTTACGAGGAAGAGACTGCTACCTACGCCGCTGAGTCCACTGAGGCTGCTTCTGAGACTACTGCCTACGCCTCGGAGTCCACTGAGGCTACTTCTCAGATTACTGCTTATGGCACTGAGTCCTCTGAGGCTGCTTCTGAGATTACTGAGACGTCTGCTGCTGAGACCACTGAGGCCACTGACGAAACCTCCGCTGTCGTCAAGGCCGCCACCACAGCCACCACTTCCTCTACCTCTTCTGCTTCTATCTCCTCGTCCTCTTCCTCTTCTTACGCTTCCCAGTACCTTGAGGCCCACAACTCGTTGAGAGCTCTTCACGGTGTTCCTGATGTCGCTTGGGACGAGGACATTGCCGCTCAGTCCCAGGAGTACGCTGACTCTCTTGACTTCTGTAACACCGGTACCTCAGACCACTCCTCTTTGGGTTACGCAGAGAACATTGCTCCAGGCTGGACCATTCCTACCGGTGTTAACGCTTGGTACTCTGAGATCTCCGACTACGACTGGGATGCTGACAACTTGGAAGACAACTGGACCTTGTGTGGTCACTTCATCAATGTCGTCTGGAAGACTACCACCAAGATTGGCTGCGGTTTCGTTCCATGTGAGTCTATGGATGGCGCTGGATTCGTTATTTGTGACTACTACGGTGGCTCCGGTACTTACGAGGACAACGTCTTGCCATTGGTTAGCGGTTCCTCCTCTGCTGCTACTGCTACTGCTACAGCCACCGCTTGAAGTGGTTCACGGCTTTATGTGAGCCTTAGCTCTCGCATCGATACCATAGCCCCACGTATCACGATGGAGTATATAACATCAGTCAACACTGAATGAAAACATTTTTGTTTAGCTGTACCGTAGAATTCTTATCTACCTTCCAAAGAACGTAATTGCCCCTTTCGGACATTTGCGCGGCCGCGGTCATTATTTGAAAGTAAACACCTTCTCCATTTCTCCTAATTCCCGTCCACCAGCAAAAGTCTCACGTTATAGAAACCACGACCGCCAGCGATGATTGTGGACTTCCTGGCAACAATCATAGGACATCCTCTTGTGAGGATATGGTCCTACCGGTCCACGTTCTTCATCTTCATGACGCTGTTCATTGGGTTCAGTGCCGTTGTGCCCATCGACTCTATTTCCCAAGCTTCGACGTCTGACAACAACTACGCACTCAACACATTCGTCGTCGTGGGTGCCCTGGTTCTCATTGGTGTGACATCGTCTGTGCTGGTCACTACGAGAGTCATTTCCCTCAGAACGGCAATGCAGGACATTCCCAAACGGTATATTCCACTTCACCAAAACGACTTGCCACCAGGGTGCAGCGACATGATTGAGGAGAACTTTGCTAAGTGTGAAGAGATCAGATCAAAGGCACTACAGGCACCATCAGAAGTCAAGCATCCAGGTCTCTCTGCCCCAGAGTCTGAACTCCTACCACCCCTCCTCAGCTTTGACGACGCTGTACGAAGCATTGGACTCAAACTCAAGTGGGACCACAAGTTCGCAGCCAGTGACATCGAGATTCCACCAAACTTGTCGTTTAGAGAGATAATATCGTACATCGAAAACGAGTATCCGACGACAGACCCAGAACTTTGCGCAGAGTATGTGGAGTTATACGAAGAGCTGAGATACTCCGGCAAGCTCATCACAGAGGACCGCTTCATCCGCTTCATGGAGCTTTCGATGGACTTCATGAAAGAACTTGTCATTCACACACAACCAGAATCCTCGCCAGAAAACGCCATGTACCCATCATCGACCCTCACACGCTCTACATATGATCAGTCCCGCTACTCCATCCGCAACAGGACTCAACCATCCATCACATACCACCGTTCTTCCATCAGTAACGCATCTGCCGTGGAGGACTACCATCCTGATGTCTTTGAGGAACAGGCATTCAACGATGAGATGAGACGAATCATAACTGGGCACTCCGAGATGAGTGCTCGTACTACAGCCACCACGAGCTACAACCCTTTTTTATGAGTAACGAACATTTGACGATGAATTGTTTGGCCCGTATCTGTCACACTGAGCAGTGAAACTTCCTCTCAGTATGTCATCAGTAGACCAAATCGCTCACTGTAGGCTGTGTGTGAAGCATCTTGGGACGCTCCATACGATGCCGAAGTATACAAAATAAAGGCGCCACTTACAGTGACTAAGAGAAATCAAGTATGATATGCATTGGTGGGGTATGGGTAGAGCGAGTGGGGCTCAAGCGATCTTGGAACCTTTGTCGTACTGTGGCAATTCAGAGTACTTTTTGTTGTTCTTCTTTGGTCTGAACTTACCGAGGATCTTGTGCTGGGACTTCCATACCTTCTGTCTTGTCTCAGAGATGTCTCTGTCGTTTCTGGTCAAGTAAAGGAAGAAGTACATACCCATGGCAGTAACAACAATCACAGATGGGATGGACATGATGATGTAGTAAGCAGAATCGTCAGTGATACCTTCATCCTCTGCAGCCTTCTGCTGCTTAGTCTTCTTGATAACCTTAGAGCCCTTGGCGATCTTGAAGATCGTGGCGTTCGTCAAGAGATGATGCTCGTCATCAGAAACATTGTCCGGCTGGATGGTCATGGCAACACTGCGGTAGTAATCGCCCATGAGCCACTCCTCATCAATCTCGAATGGGTAGAGGCCGTGCAAATTATCCACCCACTCAGTGGTGAAGAAGGCATTGTCAACATCACGTTTCATGCCCTTAGCCTTGACATCCTCCTTAACATAACTGAAGTGGAGACGGACCTTTTTGACCTCATCGCTGAAGTGTCTGGTGTACCAAGTGATGAAGTAGGTCTTACCCATGGCAAGCTCGACACCTGGGTTAGGCGAACAGAATGGAGCAGTGTCGGTATCTCTGGCAAGACCCTGCTTGCTGTATCTCTCTGGCGTACATCTGATGATCGGATTGAGGGACACGTATGTCTTGTCTTCGTCAATGAACTCAACTTCCTCGTGAATCTCATCTGGCTTCATGTTGTGGGCCTGCAGCTCCTCGTAGTTGTAAGTGTGTGTGGTGGCAGTTTGGAAGTAGGTGGAGTATGTTGGAGACGCGTTCTTGGTCTTGCCGTTCTTGACCTCCGGCTTGACGGTCTTTGGAGAACCGTACTTGTTGAGCGAGACCCATGGCTGTGGATAGTCCGTGTTGGCTGGAGGTTTAGCAGAGAATGTAACACCTTGTATCACTGTTGGGGTGACAATCTCAACCTTGTCACCGTAAATGGTACGAACCCATGGTTTTGGTGTTTCGGTTGTGGTGGTCGTGGCCGTTGTGGTTGGGAGTCTAACCTTTTGGTAACGCTTCTCGAGTGTTGGATGCACATCTGTTGTGGTAGGCTCTCCAGTAGTGAGCGAGACGACAGCGGCGTTGGCCACTGTGCTGAGAATAAAGAGGTTCAGTAATCTCATTGCTGGATTTCTCGTCTTCCCAGTGGTATGTGTCGAGGAGAGAAAGAGCGCACGCGGGACTCCTTTTTTCACTCTGTTGACGGTTGGGATCAATGAGCCTTTTTCCGAACTGCTGCTGATCTCACGGCCAGGAACTCACCGCGGGCCCATCGGCACTGGAAATCGCGCGCTACCGTAGACTTCCTTTTTGGGAACAAACGTTAATTTGCTTGTATATATACTATCTGAAGTATCAGATAACAACCCAGAGGGCCCCAGCGGACAGAATTATGAGAACAACGGCGGTTACAATACTAGCAGAAGCCTTATCGCCCTTAGAGATACCAATGTTGTTGTGGAGAAGGTCCACAGTGTCACCACCCATTCCCGCATCAACGTCACCTTCAGAGACACCGTCATTCTCTTGCGTGAATGGTGCGTCCATAAGTGGAGCCAATAAACCGTCCAGCACTTGTAGGGCACTGGTCTGCTCACCCATCCCGTAGTTACCATCCCACCCATCATATGACCAAGACTGACCACATGTGACACCATCAGAACCGCCGGAACAAGATTGAGCAGCAGCCTGGGCAGAAGTCTCCAGCATTTGGCGGATCTGATCGTAAAGCGACGGTACCAATACACCGGCAACGGCAAGATTCTTAGCCAGTGTGCCTTTGAAGAACCTTTGATCGTTGTTACAAGTTCCCGCGCCCTCGCATGCTCTCTCGTACATCACATTGTCCTCGAAGAAGACGGCAGAACCGTCAACCAGGTTTGTCACGATCTCAAGCCAATAAGAGTCCTCTGTGAAGTTGTACAAGTAAGCCGCCCCACCAAGGAGCACACCAACGTTGTAAGACCACTGAATCTGTACAATATCAGTACAGTTCTCAGAAATGTCTGCACCGTCATGAACAGTGGCACCATCATCAGTGTACTCGATGAAATCGACATCAACCAGCCATTCATAGATTTCCTCGGCCACTTCCGCGTACGTCTCGTTTCTGGTGAATCTTGCAAGTCTGGCAGCCATCTGGAAGAGACAAGCGGATGCAATCGTGTTCTTGTAGGTGTACCCCGAGTTCCAAGTGAAGATCTGCCATCTCAAACCACCACCGCAATCAGCAGGATCCCACCTTGCCCACATGGTGTTGTACACAGCCTGGCTGAGTGCGAGCCAGTCTGGAGCATCACCACCAATCTCAGTGAAATTTCTCTCACAGGCTGTCATGACAGACATGCCCCAGAAGCCTTGATCATCGTTACCCTCTGTCATCGTCTGGTTCTTAGGTATGTAGTCGTTGTTGTCGCCCCTCTGATTGTCGAATGCCGCAAGGATCAATTCCTCGAATGTATCGTTCTGGCAGTAGTACCAATCATCCACGAGAGCTCCGAATGCCTGGCCTGCTTGCCACCAGTAGTATGGGCTCACGAACATACCCACTGCGCCACCATAGTCATCACCAACGTAGTAGTCTAGTAGACCTTTTGTGATGATTGCTGTGCCGGAGCAAATGGACTCCTTGGAGGTGATGTCGAGATCAAATGCAACTGTAGTGGGGAATATGCAATAGGAGAGCAGGAGCGGGAGCATAAGCCTCATCTTGATTGTGTGTGATAATTAAGCCCTTAATCGAAGATGACCCGACAAAAGATGGGAGAAGAGTGGGAATAAAAAAGCGGACATCGAAGATGAAACATCGTGTTCAGTTTTCAGGCCACACCGATGGCACTGCCTTGGTACATGTGCTTGGAAGGAATTGTCTTGGTTCTTGAAGGGCATGTTTTGTTTTCGGTCGGTTTGATGGTGGATTGCGCAAATCGGCGCAAATAGCCGGGACAGCGCTACTAGCTTCGGCCGCTTTCGCGCTATTCCGTCCGACTTGGCAGGAATGTTTGCGCAAATTACGCGACGCGTTGCGCGTCGTACAGAGCTCGGCATCACTCTCTCCAAGACATGCCTCTCCACCCAAGTATTTTTAGTTTGATCCAGCGGCTACGGCAAAGGGTTTAGCCAGATGCAAGATCTAAGTTCATAAATTGTTGTAACTAATGCAAAGCGAGAGAATCATGAAAGTAACGAGGTCATCAAAAGAACGAGTGAATCAAAGTGAGTGAAAGTAAATGACGTGAACGAAGTGAATGAAAGTTTGAGCCCAAATAATCCCAATCCAAAAAGCATCTATAAGTGTATCATCCAGTGAGGGGTATCAGAGAGTGGATGGAGCAGCAGCACTTGGAGCGAGGAGGGAAAGAACCACCTCCAGGGCATTGAGCTGCTGGCCGAGACCAGGGTTGTTGTCGTAAGTAGAGGTAGACCACTTCATACCACAAGCAGAACCGGAGAAGCCACCAGTACACGACTTGGCAGCAGCCTTTGCAGCAGGTTCAAGAAGCTCAACAACCCTTTCGCTGACAGAGGGAACAAGTTGAGCAGTGAAGCCCATGTGTCTGGCGTAGATGGACTTGAAGCTGGTTTGGTCGGTGTTGCACTGATCGAAGGTCTCACAAGCCTTCTCATAGAGGATGGTGTTGTTGTAGAGAGCCTGAGAGCCGAGGATAATGTCATCGACACGGTCGAGCCACTGGCTCTCGCCGGTGACGTTGTACATGTATGCACTGCCTGCAATCAAGACACCGTAGTTGTAGGTCCACATAACCTCAGTGTAGTCAGTACAGTTGGTACCACAGGTGAAACCGTCGTAGACTTCAGTGCCGTACTCAAGCTCGTTGGTCAGACCAGTACCGGAGATCCAATCGTAGATAGACTCAGCAGCCTCGATGAACTCGTATCCGGTGGTGTATCTTCCCAAACGAGCAGCCAGTTGGAACAGGTAACCGTTGGCGATGGTGGCCTTGTAGTCGTAGCCAGAAAGTTCGGTGTTGAACTGCCATCTGATACCACCGTTGCAGGTGTCGTCGTCCCAACGGTCGTAGAGAGCAGTGTAAGAGTTGTGGGCCATGTCGTACCAGGATGGGAGTCCCTCTTCACTCGGATCCTTAAAGCCCATCTCAGCAGCCTGCATGGCCGCGAGGGCATATGCACCAATGTCGTCGTTACCAATGCAGCTCAAGTATTCGGACGGCTGGAAGTCGTAGTTGTCACCGGCCTGGGCGAGCAAGCCATTGTAGATCTCTTCCTCGTATGTGTCATCGTCACAGATATGCTGGTAGTTCATAAGCGTAGCGTAGGCGGTACCATACTGCCACCAGTAGTAGGGAGAGTCAAAGGTGCCGTTGTCGTTATGATAGGTCATGAGATCATCGGCAATGATGGCTGCTGCTTCACAGATCGAGTCCTTGTTGGAGGTGTCGAGTGTGATAGCAGATGTGAGTGATGGAAGCGCGAGGGCAGCGGAGATGAGGAATAAAGGAGTGAGGGACATCTCGGGTGGTATGTGTATGTTGAAGGAGTGACTGGGTGAGGGTGAGGGCCGGCTAGTGGAGATGGCAGACGATGATGAGCACTAAACTGAAGGAGGGAGAGGGTCTTTATATATTCGCTCGTCGTTCCTCACTGATTCACCAGATCTGGAGTTCTGTTTCAGCGCGCGACATGCGCGTCCGGCCCTCCTTCGGGCTTATTGTTTGTTTGTTTCACAGGCGTGTCAAAGGGGAGCGGCCACCCCTAACCCAGGCGAGTCCATGCACATTGCTAGTGGCGACAGTTCCAGTGTATGGGTGTGACTTGGCTCTAGGCAGCCTTTGGGCAGGCTTGGGGCAGTTCTGGCACTCGGCTGTTACGAGGGTGATGGGGGAGAAAACGGTGCCTGGACCGCGATCTAGAATCGATCTGCGGGCGGGTCCAACGGTCGGATAAGCAACGCGGTGTGTTGTTCCTCGTTGATTCGATGATACTGTGATGATGCCTATCGGTGGTATTGAGGGCAGCTCACCGCTGTTAACTTCGAGTCTGCCATCACCGCTATTCCCGGGTAATTAGTTGTGCCCGGGTGTCCTTGTTTGCAATCCTTGTAGGAGATCTGAAACTGCCGTGTTCGGTCTGTGCTGAGACATGTCAAAGTGCTGTAGCGGGTCGTTCGGTTTCACCTCTGTCAAAAAACTGTTTTCCAGGGGCACACCTCTCTCAGTGGGAGACACTCGGCTAAATTATGGGTCCGTCCTCCATGTCTTACTCTTATCCCAAATCTGGATTTTGGGGCGTACATCGACAGCTGCATCGTCGGTCATGACCCGGACCTTTTATGTCACACAACCGGCCACCAGGATTGTTTGATCTTTACACATGTTAGTATGCAAGTCATTAAAAGTAGAAAGGGTGTCTTTGGTCCAATCATCTTTGATAGGGTAGAGGATCCCTGTTGGTTTTTAGTGTGGCATCTGTGCCTAGAACTGGTTGACAAGCCATTTGACTTGTTTGGAGCAGTCCCGAGCAGCCGAGGAACTCGTTCTAGGGGCTCCACCCTACCCTCGTGAGAAAGTTGCGGCTGATATCGATCTGAGCCCGATCCAGTCTACACCGGGTACTGTAATCAAGACTCAAACTCGGACCTCACCTGGGGTCGTAGATTCTGTTTCGTTGCGCCCCGTACTGTCTCATGAGCGTCTGTGTGCAGTTGTCTGAGACTGCCACAGAAGCTTATTTCTTCTCGAGGAGGGTATGAAGATGGATCCGTACGTGATGGTAACTACAAAACGGTCAATCGAGAAATCATTACATGTATGAACTAACAAAAATCAGCAGAAAAGTACTTTGGAGAATAACAGATTGGTGATCTTACAACAAGATCAATGCAGCAACGGCAACCAAGCCAGAACCAATGGTGTTCTTCAAAGCACCATTCGTGATCGTGACATAGTTGTTCGTCTTCACGACACCAACACTACCGCTGATGGTTCCGAGACCAACACTTCCCGATGAAGCACTGGCAATTGTGGAGTACATGCTCGTAAACTTTTGAGAGTAGGTGGTCTGCACCGTGGCAACACCACCGTCAGTGTATGTGACAGTAACCCAGATGGAGGTCCAGGCGGAAGATGTGACGTATGTGGTGGTGGAATCGGAGTATGTGTAGGTCGGGTTGACAGATGAAGAGTCGTCACTGTTCACCGTGAGATCGGTAGTAGTTCTACCGTTGGTGGAGTTCTCTGTGTTGGTGTCGGTGGTGGTCTTTGTGGTGACGGATGTGGTGGACTTGGAGGATGACTTTGTGCTGGTGATGGTACCGGTACCTGTGCCTGTTGTGGTGGTACCAGTGGTAGTCCCTGTGCCTGTTGTTGTGGTGCCAGTGGCAGTCCCTGTGCCTGTTGTTGTGGTGCCAGTGGTGGTCCCTGTGGTTGTGCCGGTCCCTGTGGTTGCGGTGGTACCGGTTGTCGTGGGACCACTGGTTATAGTCTCCGTAAGAGTCACGGTGATGCCGTCAATGTTTGTTGTTGTCTCAACAGCTGTTGAAGGGTGTTAGTATTCCAGATCATCGGGCGGTATGACGTATAGAGAATGAGACATACTTGTGTAGGTGGTGAGAGCGTTCACCATGGCCACACTGGCCAGTAGCAGATACAGCGGGCTCTTCATTCTTGCGTGATGCGTGCCCGTGGGGTGCCTTGTGTAGCGAGTGAATTCGGTGGGAACAGACAGGTCTGTTTATATAGCAACGAGTGAGCGGATTTGACACGGGATCAAACGGTGGAATTCGAGGCACGGTGACTTGTCCAAAGTGCAACTCTCTTGGGTGAGGAGGTGAAGCTGCGTAACGAGAGCAGGTGGGAAAGTTTCAGAGCTTAAACTCTCTTTGTAGCTGGGGAGGGAAACGGTCAACTTAAAACTGTGTGTTTTCTTAAAAACAGCCAGAATTCCCGTCACCAGAAAACTCGCGGCTCTGTTTTTTCTGGCTCAGCCCTGGCCGGCCAGATCGCGGTTTCGCGAACCAAGCATCAGCCGACATACGGGTAACGTGTACTACTATAACTAGTGGTGTCCAGGTTTCTATTACGTCAGCTTAGGTAAGCTGCCCGGTACGCGCCACACCTCGGAACGCGTGCCAGTTTACATCTGTAGGGGAGACCATAACATCGTGGAATGGATACCCCTCCCTCCTGGTCATTACATCAACAGCCATCCCTCCCGCTCACACTCCGACCGTCGATTCCAGCATTACCCATACCAGAGACTGGCACCACTATCAGCTCGTCATGCCTCTTGGACAGGATAACTCGCAGGACAAGGCCGCTGACGCCTCCTCCGCTATCAACAACAATCCGAAGAATGTCCCCTCTCAGGCCCGCCCACAGCCTCTTGGTTCCACGGCCACTAACATTCCACCCTCCACCAATACGTCCCAATCAGCGTCCCAATCAGCGTCCCAACCTCAGCCTTTCCCTCCACAGCACTTTGCCGCCATGGCGTCCGGTGCCGACATCCAGTCAAACACTTCCTCCATCAACAATACCATGAGATCGTCAACAAAGAGGAAGAAGCGCCCAGTGATGCAGAAAACTCCATCATACAACTTCGCTAATCAGTCAAAGTACGTCTACTCCGTTGATGACGATGCAGACGAGCTCGAGCACGACCTTGAGAGAGAATATCTCGAAGGATTTAACGATGCCCTAAGATACCGCTACAAGAAGTCCACTAAGAATCTCAGAGACGCCAACAAGGAAGAAGTACAAACACTGACGAACGAAGTGATCACAAATCTCATGAATGCCGACGAGACCCTCAAGAAGCTTGAGCAGCAGGGTGGTGAGATGCACAAACACCACGAGGAACACCGTCACCTCACCCCGCGCCCCTCCCGCCTTGCATCCACCATCCAAGTCGAACAAGTCTCAGAATGTGACACTGAGGATGATGACCAGACTACAACTCACCTCTCACCACGTGTAAGCCGTGCCCAGCCACAGGCTGCTCTTGAAGATGACGGTAACGATGACGGCAGTGGTGACACCGATTCGGTGGAGTCCGCTGAGTCATTCACATTGAGAGCCCGTCAGGATGCCATCAACGAAACACATCCATTCGGTATCAGAATATGGAAACCGGCTCTGTACAAAAAGGTTCGCTCGGTGCAGAGAGAGGCTGATAAAGATATCCATGACTCTGGTTCTATCAAGAAACAAATTGGCTGGGAGATTCATCTTACAAACTACATATGGTCGTTCACCATCGGTTTGTTGTTCTTCCTGATTTGTGCATTTGGTTCTGCTTTGCTTGTCATCACAGGCTCTATCGGTTACGCCAAGGTGTTTTTCAACTTGGGTAAGTATCTGATGTTCCCATTCGGTAAAGTTGTCTACTTGAGAAAAGACCAGAACTACTTGAGTGAGGACAGAAATGAGGGTACAACCATCAGAGAGTACGAGAGATGGAGAGATGAGGACCAAAACAAGCTGTTCTTCAGTTCTTCGTTCACACAACCAAATGGTTCTGGCTCCTCCGCTGTGCCGATGACTCCGTCGCTACACCCAACCCCTGACCCATTCGGTGCGACCCAGAGACAACTATCCATCAGAACAATAGACAGGGTCCCTGACATGACGCTTGAGGATGACGATGATGACCACAGAAAGCGGAGATTTTTCGGCAGAGGTGATTGGACTCTGGGAAGAATTGTCTTCTACTTCTACTTTTACTTCATCATGGGACCTGTCCTGGTTTCGGTCTGGCTCGCCTGCTGGTTGGGTGTGTTGACCATTCCAATGGCCAAGGTCCTGCAGACTTTAGCCGACCATCTCGTCCGCCATCCATTGGCCATCTTCTACAAGTACGACAGCAACCTGCCATCGGAGAGGGTCGGTGATTCCAACATCTTGGTGTGCACTTACAGATCTTGTGGTCTACATTACTACAAGTACACTGTGGAAGGTACCAACATTTTTTTCATCAACTTGATGTTCATTGTTGTGTTCACCATTTTCAACTTCTACTTCTTGAAGGAGTATCTTGAGTGGGAGAGCTTATTGACAGACGAGTCTGTGATTTTTGGTCTTTGCCTCTTCTCCATCATCCCTCTTGCATACTTCATCGGCCAGGCCGTTGCCTCCATCAGTGCACAGTCCTCTATGGGTGTTGGTGCTGTGATCAACGCTTTCTTCTCCACCGTCGTTGAGGTATTCTTGTACTGCATTGCTTTGAACCAGGAGAAGGGTAGCTTGGTTGAAGGTTCCCTGATTGGTTCCATTCTTGCCGCCGTGTTGCTACTTCCTGGTCTGTCCATGTGTGCTGGTGCCTTCATCAGAAAGACTCAGAGATATAACCCAGCCAGTGCCAGCGTCTCCTGTACCATGTTGTTGTTCTCGTTGTGCGTGATGTTTGCTCCAACCATCTTCCATCAGATTTACGGTACGTATGAGATCAAGTGCAATCCATGCAAGGAATCCGCATTACAGCTACTTGCCGACACTGCTAAAACTTGTCAGACCTGTCACTTCTTCCAGCCACCGCTTCATATCGATGAGTTGTTCAAGACTGTTCTGAAGCCGTTCTCCATTGTTTGTGCTATTCTGCTTTTCCTCGCCTACACCATTGGCCTCTGGTTCACGCTCCGTACCCACGCTGCCCTCATTTGGCAAACGCCAATCACTGAACCAAGACCGAAGATTGTCCCGACGCCATCTGCGGAGAATGTCCAGAACGTCCCAGCTCAGCCAGTCGAAGAAGTTGGTGGTCATGATGCTCCAAATTGGTCCAGATCGAAGTCTACATGTGTCCTGCTCGGTGCTACTTTACTCTACGCTGTCATTGCTGAGATTCTTGTTGACTGTGTTGACGCTGTCTTGGCTGACTTCCCAATCAACCCAAAGTTCCTCGGTATCACCATCTTTGCCCTTGTTCCAAACACCACAGAGTTCCTCAATGCCATTTCCTTCGCTACACACGGTAACGTTGCCTTGTCTATGGAGATTGGTTCCGCTTACGCCCTTCAGGTCTGTTTGATCCAGATTCCGTCTTTGGTGCTCTACTCGCTTTTCTTCATCAACCCATCGGAGAGTGACAGCTGGAACGTGAAGGACAAGATGTTCACATTGATCTTCCCGAACTGGGATGTTATTGCGTCGGTGGTTAGTGTGGTTCTCTTCACATACATCTATGCCGAGGGTAAGTCAAACTACTTCAAAGGTGCCATGCTGATCTTGATTTACGCCATTGTCATGATTGGGTTCTACTTCACCGGTCTCATCGAGTCTGAAGGCTTGGCCTCGCCACGTTCGTGGATGATTGTCAACTGATGTCAACACTTCAACATATCTTCTGTCGCTTTTCCTCTTTATTTTATTCTGCATCGACTCTAGTCTGACACACCATTAATCTTTACACGAGTCCCAAATTTCATACATATACGTTTAAGTAAAGAACATGTAGCCTTATCAGACGTTCTCGGCATTAGCGAGCTGCTCCTGGATCCAGGCATGTACTTCTGGATAGTACTTCTCAGCAACTTTTGGATGTGACTTGAGTCTGTTGAGGAAAACGCTGTACCCGACAGGTTTGGTCTCGTCCACTTGGAACTGGAACCCAATCTTGTTGACTGTTCTGTGTGCATCACGCTCCTTGACGAGTCTCTTGGCCTTCTCGCCAACCTCGATGCTTTGTTTCTTGGCCTCGATATTGATGGACTGGAAGAAGGAGATGGAGAGTCGATCTCCCTCGCCCGGTGTTGGTGTGAGAACTCTGTGGACAGTGGAGACACAGACCCCTTGTGTGATAAACTCCAGTGTCATACCCACAGCAAAAACGAGAGTGTTGTCGATTGGTGGAACGTCAATCCAGGCACCATTGTAGTCCTTGACCTGCAGGGACACATGGGGTGAAGCCTGATAGATGAGCGTCAGAAAGTCGTTGTCTCTGTGCTCCCCGACACCTTGCGATTTGGCGGTCTTGAAGTCTGTGCCTTGGAATTCCTCTTCCACTTTCTTCACGTCATCCTCCATTGTGGCCAGATCTGGATATTTGATGATCTTCAGTTTAGCTTGTTGGACTTTCTTAAAGAACTGGTCCAGTGACCCACGTGGAACTCCAAGGCACTCTTCGATCAACCACACGAGCTCACGAGCCAGATTCGACAACTTCTCGATGTACCCTGATACCACTGATCTGAAAGCGGGCAGATACTCCTCAGAGGGCCACATGTTTGGCCCTTCAATGTTCTTGTAAAGATCCTCTTGTCTCTCGACGACCGGTGCAGGCAGCTCTGTCGCAAACTCAACCTGTTCTCTCCAGTCAACGTTCTTTGCAGTGATCTCATCGCCGAGCCCATTGTATCCGAGGAAGTGTTTCCCGTTCACCATCGAGACTTTCTTCTTCTCCTCGAGCGGGATGTCGAAGAACTTGAGTGACTGTTCCTTGATCTGGTCGTATGTGGATGGCTCAACGGCATTGCTGAGGTAAAAGAAGCCATGGTGGAAGAGAGCGGAGCGGAGGTCCTCAAGAAAGGCATCCTTCGTCGTTGGATCCAGTGCCTTTCTGTAGTCCACAGTTGGAAGTGTCTTGACGTTTTTGGAGGGCATGCTCGGCGGTGGTAGTCTCTGGTGAGTGTAATCATGGAGGGAAGGGAAAGTTGCGAGCTTGCCGCTTTATAAAACGTTATCTTCCTAATGCGGAGTGTAGTGTGGCGCCAGAGATCAACTGTGGCGTCAGCGGAGAAAGGATGGGTACCTGGTTGACTTTGAGGAGGGAAAATCGATGATGGACAGCCAGAACAAATTCGAACACTGCTGGATATGCAAGGCAGACAGATATGCAAGGCAGACAGATATAGCCTCGGGTTGGCATTGGTTGTTCTCCAATGCTAAAGAGATATCTTTGTACCGCAGATTAGCTGTTTTAGTATCACGTGACTATCAAGGTGAACAGGCTATTTGTCATCTCCAACTGTAGCTAACCGTCCGAAAAGCCACAATATTGCATGAGGTGGGAGCTTGAGAGAAGTCTCCCTCCGACATGCTTATATTCCATCTCACAACTCCACGGTCCCAGGTAGTACGCTCTCGTCCTTGGTCCATACGAAAACACACGAAACCCGCACGCGGTGAACTTCGCGACGCGTCGACGCGAACTTTTGCAAAGCGCCTCTCCGGCTCTGATTCATCAACGGAGGGTATCAAAGCACACGAACCTCTGGTCAATCCAGAAAGTCCCCTCACGTCCATCGGCTCGCCTGGACGTTTCTTCAACTCCCAAAATTGCCCGCTCTTCCCCTTCTCTTTCGCACAACCGAACATGGACGTACCGACACAGGCGACGCAGCCCACGCAGGCCACACAGGCAAATCAACTCGAGCCGCTCACACAGGAGAATC
Organism: Petasospora rhodanensis; assembly: GCA_030569395.1. Classification (NCBI taxonomy): domain Eukaryota; kingdom Fungi; phylum Ascomycota; class Saccharomycetes; order Phaffomycetales; family Wickerhamomycetaceae; genus Petasospora; species Petasospora rhodanensis. Next base: position 93,586 of record JAJMKQ010000009.1, read on the forward strand.
TCGACATCAACACCATCTGTCGACTGATCTGTACTACTGGCCAACTTCCGAACATTGATTTGAAACCAAAGAGAGGAGGAACACTGAAGGAGTGGACGTTTGGTCGTAATGCCAATTGTGATATCGTGTACACCAAGACGTCAAGACTCAGTAACAGACATTTCAAGATCTGGAGTGGGGAGAACAACGTGTTGATCCAGGACACGAGCACAAATGGAACATGGGTGAACAAGCAACGGATTGTGAAAGGACAGAACTACATTCTAAGTCAAGGAGATGAGATCAGTGTTGGAATCGGTGTGCCCAAAGACGTGGTACGATTCATCGTGTTCTTCCCAAAGACTGTGGAGAGAAACGATGAGAGTGACGAGGGTATCCACAAGGAGTTCTCGATCAAGGACGAGGTCGTTGGTCAGGGCGCATTTGCCATCGTGAAAAAGGCTGTGGAAAGAAACACAGGGAAGACGTACGCTGTGAAGATCATCAGCAAGAGAAAGATCATGGGTAACACAGATGGAGTCACGCGAGAGCTTGAGATTCTCAGAAGATTGGATCATCCTGGAATTGTGAAACTCAGGGGGTTCTATGAAGATGATGACAGCTACTACCTCGTGATGGAGTTCGTCAGTGGTGGTGATCTCATGGACTTCGTCGCAGCGCATGGCTCTGTCGGAGAGGAAGCAGCTAAGGAGATCTGCCGACAGATTCTCGAGGCCGTCAAGTACGTCCACTCTCTGGGTATCAGTCATCGTGACCTGAAACCTGACAACATCCTCATTGCACAAGATGACCCAGTTGTGGTGAAGATCACAGACTTCGGCTTAGCCAAGATCTCCAACTCTGGGACGTTTATGAAAACCTTCTGTGGCACTCTGGCATATGTTGCTCCAGAAGTCATTGATGGAAGACACATCAAGGCCACTGACGCTGACAAGTACTCCAGTCTGGTGGATATGTGGTCTTTGGGATGTCTGCTCTACGTGATATTAACGGCACATCTCCCCTTCAGTGGAAGTACACAAGATGAGCTCTACAAGCAGATTCAGAGAGGTTCTTATCATGAGCCCCCGTTGAAGGAGGCCGGTGCTTCAAAAGAGGCACGTGCTTTTCTCGATGCTCTTTTGCAAGTCAATCCAAGAGACAGACTTACTGCTGAGCAGGCTCTCAAGCATCCCTGGATCCAGAGTAACTCCCAACCGGTGTCACAGATCTCCCTGTCGCAGTCTCAGTCGCAACAACAGAGGTTGGAGACAGAAAAGAAGATTTCCATGCTGGATATGAACGACAAGGACGATGCTAAGACTTCCACAGAGCCTGTATTCAAGGTTCCATTCCAACCGCCGAAGAAACCAACTGCATCACAAGGATCCCAACCCACAGCATCAGGCCCTCCTCCAACCAAACAAACACAACAGACGAAAACGAACAATTTGCATGTCATTCCAGAAGACCAATCATTCGACAAGACTTCCCTCATCGAGTCAAGCTTCGCTGAGAACGGCTCACAGAAGAGTCCAGATACTGCATACGAAGTTCTCTCATCGCAGGCACCAACGGGTACTCGTTTCACGCTAATTCCAAAGTCCCACAAGTTTGTTCAGACGCCAATCAACATCCCACAAGGTCTCTCTCCATTCTTCATTGGTCGTTTTCCATCATGCCACAAACGAATTGTCGAGGACAGGCTCTCCAAGATACACTGTGCATTGACGAAGAAACGTCATCCTGTCGGGAACTCGCTCTACGAGTCTCCAGCTCAAGGCCTGGAGGATATCTGGCTTTGTGACTACAGCACCAACGGCTGCTATATCAATGGGAAGAAGATTGGTAAGAACAAGAAGGTGCTTATTTTCCACGGTGATGAGATCATGCTCTTCAACGACATGGCCAAGAAGGACCAACTTGCATTCACAGTCCAGATCAACGATCCAACGGGTCTTTTCAACGGTGGACAACCACTGAGCTCTGAGGAACGTGACATCGTCGACCAGGATGACTACGACAAACAGTGCAAGCCAAAGGTGACAGCTGGGCATCACCAGAGCTACGTTACCAGTACGCCAAACGGTACGGAGTCGAAAAAGAGAGCCATTGAGACTGGTATGGACGCTCTGAGGCAGGTAAAGAGAGCTGCTCTGGGTAAGGGTGACGCCAACTCCAGCTTCCAAACGGTCTTGAAATGATAGCTACGCTAAAATGTAATGATTCAAAAATACTACCCATTTGTACCAATCATTCTGCCGCGCGCTCACAGCTGTAGATGTTTGTTTTTGTTTGGCTCCGCGCCCGGGCATACATGACAAGTCGCAACTTCCTCCATCGAAGCAACGTCCTCAGGGCGGCTAAGGCTTGATTGTGTGAACCACGACATTCTTAGCGCGGGAACTATCACACGATGAGCGCGTCTCCAACCCAGACGAGTGAACCGCCATCGGCATCCTCCTAGTGAGTCCGCCGTCCAGGCCCCAGCGGCTAATTCCATCACCGGACTCCCACTAACAGATCCCCAGCACAACAGCGCCGTCGCCCGGTATGGCAGTGAACCCTGCTCTCTTCAAACTCAAGTTGCTTGACGCTCTTAAGAACAACAACTTCCAGCAACTCAAGACCACCATTGGATCCATTGAACACACGGAGAACCAGTACGATTTACTTCTTCTGAAAAATCTTGTCCTCAACCTTGCAGTCCAGGTGGCGTCTGGCAAGATCATCCACAAACTTTTGCACGACAGCACGATATCGATCGATATCAACTACCAGGACAATGACGGTAACACGGCATTACACCTCGCCGCCTTGAACAACAGGCTCGATGTCGCCCAGCTCTTACTCAAAGACCCTCGCATCAATGATACTTTGGTCAACAACGACATGAAGCAGCCAATCGATTTGGCCAAAGATCTCAACATGGTTGAGCTTCTTCAGTATGAGCGTGCACAGTACGTGGAGAAAATTGCGGTGGAGTTCAGAAAGGCGTTCACGAATCACGACTTTGCAACCTTGGATGAGATCCTCTCACAGCCACGTAATTACGAGCTTCTTGACATCAACGGTAACGATCCAGAGACAGGAGACACGGTACTCCACGAGTTCATCAAAAAGAATGACATTGGTATGGTCCAATGGATTCTAGCTCATGGAGGTGATCCATTCAAGCGTGATCGACAAGGCCGCTTACCCATTGACTTGTGTGGAAAAACCAATGAGACTATGAAGACCATCCTTCGAGAAGCCAGCAAAGAACAGCAGGTGATTAACTTGGACAAGGTTGGGGGCATGACTGCTCCTACTTGCAAGGGTTATCTTCGAAAGTGGACCAACTTTGCAGGGGGATACAAGTTGCGTTGGTTTGTATTGGACTCCAATGGCATCATGTCCTACTACAAGAGTCAAGATGACACGATGAACGCTTGTCGAGGGTCGCTCAACATGAAGAGTGCCATTCTCCATTTGGACTCCTCCGAGAAGATGAAGTTTGAGATCATTGGCAAGACCGGGGTCAGATGGCACCTAAAGGGTAACCATCCAATCGAGACCAACAGATGGGTGTGGGCCCTCCAGGGAGCAATCAGATATGCGAAGGACAAGGAGAAGGCGCTCAAGGAAGTGGTTCGAATGGAACTCGGCGTCTCCACTACACCACAGGGCCCATCTCATTCTCGCCAACCATCGAGAACCGTGAGTCACACATCTTTGTCTATTCCAGGTGCTGATCAGCCACCACTGTCCCCTCTGGAGAGACCCTCAAGACCAGCCAGATCGGGATCCATCATCTCCCAAGACATCATCCAAGACACCGATGATGAGTTTGAAGACGACGACGACGATTCCGCTCAGTATCTGCCAAGTGGGGAGAGTGAGAATATTGACCCCGACAATGGACCATACGCCCAGGAGATCTCTGTTTTGCGAAGCGGTCTTGGGATTGAGCTCCAGTCCTTGAAGGAGTTGTTAAAGAACATGAAGACCGATGGTATGTCCGAAGAAGCTGTTGATTACTCCTTGTCTTCCATCAACTCGTTGATTTCTTCATTCAACAGCCTCTCGGATCTCGTATCCAAAAGGGATGACAAGTTGCTGAAGGCTTTGAGAAAACAGCAGGATATCAACGAACTCTGGATTAACTCCATCCGTGACTTGGAGAACGAGTTGATCGAGAGAAACAATGAGTTGGAGACCTTCGAATCCGAGAGAAGAAAGATCAAGAAGGTGTTGGCGAAGCAGTTTGGACATGTCTCACTTGAGCCTGATAGCGCTGCTACGACCGCTACCGAAGCATCGAACATTAACAGTGTTTCGGAAACCGGTGCCGCTCAAGAGATTTCGAAGCTTTTTGGAGAGGAAGATGATGACTCTGATGATGAGTTTTTTGATGCTGATGACTTCTCTGATGACGAAGAGCAGACTCCAGTTGAACCACCAACAACTGCAACAATTCCATCCATTGACATCACAGAACCAGAAGTTACGAGTCGTGAGCATGAGAATGGGAAGCCAGATGCTGTTGCTGAAGACGAGCCGGAGGTTGAGGCAGAATATTTCAACCCTGCACAGAAGCAAAAGAAGGCTATTCTTGAGTCTGAGCTGTCGTTTGCCGGTTACGAAGACGGTCCAAGAACTGAGCTTCCACTCAAGGTTGATGAACGTCCAGCTGTGAGTTTGTGGGGTATCATGAAGTCTATGATTGGTAAGGACATAACCAAGATTCCATTGCCGGTTGCCTTCAACGAACCAACATCCATGTTGCAGAGAGTGGCTGAGGATTTGGAGTATGCACAGTTGCTTGACCAAGCTTGCTCGTTTGAGGACTCGACTTTGAGAATGTTGTACGTCTCTGTGTTTGCCGTTTCCCAATACTCTTCTACCATCAACCGTGTCGCTAAGCCGTTCAATCCATTGTTGGGTGAGACTTATGAGTACTCCAGACCAGACTTGGGATTCAGATTCTTCACTGAACAGGTCAGTCATCATCCCCCAATCTCAGCCTTGGTCGCTGAACATGCCAAGTGGGACTACTACGGTGAGACATCCGTGAAGTCGGGGTTCAATGGCCGGTCTTTTGATGTCCAGCCAGTCGCAACCTGGTACTTGCATTTGAGACCGGACCATGAGACGGATGAAGAGATCTACTCTTGGAGAAAGCTCAAGACATCTGTTCTCGGCATCATCGTGGGATCCCCAAGCATTGATAATTATGGAGACATGGAGATCACGAACCATAGGACCGGTGACAAGTGTATCATCTCGTGTAAGGCCAGAGGTTGGAGAAGTTCGCAGGCCTATGAGCTCTCTGGGTACGTCACAGATAGTGCTGGTACCAAGCAATGGGCTCTTGGTGGTCATTGGAACTCCAAGATCTATGGTAAGAAGATTGTCAAGAACGACAGTACCATTGACACACACAAAAAGCCAGCATCTGAGATTTCTGGTCCAACCACAGATGGAAAGAAGTTCCTTATGTGGACTCCGGTTCCAAGACCTACAGTTCCATTCAACTTGACTACATACGCGATCAGCTTGAACGCCCTACAGCCGGCCTTGAGGGACTGGCTCGCTCCTTCTGACACCAGATTGAGACCAGACCAGCGTGCTATGGAGGATGGCTTGTACGATGAAGCGAGTGAGTTGAAGTATAAGGTTGAGGACAAGCAGAGAGCCGCCAGAAAGCAACGTGAAGAAGAGGGTGTCACTTGGGAGCCAAACTTCTTCGTCAAGGACGTTCATCCAGTCACAAAAGAGGAGTACTGGAGATACACCGGTAAGTACTGGAAGCTGAGAAAGGAGAAACAGCTTCCAAACGTTGACATCTTCTAAGTACGCCAAAGATACATCTGCATAATTTGTATTCGCAATTGTAAATGTTTCGTTTGTAGAACGCGCCGTTAGTACCAAGCTTCTTTTCTTGTCTTGCCCAAGACAGCTAGTTTGAGGCTGTGTCTACCCTGGGCAAGGCGACTTTCCAAGGCTTATCCGCCCAACTGGTGCCCCCTGACAACATCTGGCCGAAGCCCGTGTACAATGGCGCAGACCTAGTTCAGATAAATGCTATCGCTCTGCATAGTTGTGTCATCTTTGATCTGACCCAGATCCAAAATTGGAACACAAAAGGAACGTTCAGCTTCGCTTGGGTGAGATCAAAATTTGCGCCAAGGTGTTGCCAGACCATGTTTGGGGGTTCGCCTGCTTGCCCCGCGCTAGCGTGAACTGCGAAGTTGCGCGCCTCATCGGGCGTGTGACGAGCCCAAAATGGCGCGAAGAGCTGTCCGACACCCAGACAACTTGTCAAGGTTCCGCGCCAACCCGCAGTTCTCTGACGCTTTTCGGACGAATCAGGAAAGTCGCAAACAAATTGCGACAAACTTCCTGCATGCGAAAAGGCGCCGGGGAGGCCAAAAGCGCTTGAGCTCCCCATCCGTTGGATCCAAAACTTTGGCGAAATTTATCAACCCCAAACATCAACAAACCACAGCGGACCCTTAAATCACCGCATCCGCCCGGCGCTTGGTCTGCACCTTCCATTCTCTCTGTCGCTCAGATCCAAGACGTTGCCCTCGTCCGTCGCAGAAGCACCCGTGTCTATACATCACGCCCGTTCCCACCTACGCCTTTCCGCTCTGTGCGATCGGCCACTTGTCTTTTGATTCGAGCTCGCAAGACCTGTCCACGAAATGAAGCGTCTTTTCTCAGGAGGTCGTTCCGCTACTGCCTCACCTCAACAGTCAGAGACGAGATCTCGTTCGAACTCCAACACTCTGCAACCGCCAGCTTACAGCTCCATGGCCGGCTCTCCTACATCCTCGGGCTTCTCTGACGATGCCAACATTTCGCCAGAGTTGGCTCCCATCGTCACACTTCTCAGTGCCCAGGCCCACCGTCGGTACCACGAAGGTGTCTTCATGCTCCTGCAGTCCATAAACTCTGATGGTGAACCTGTGCCGAACCGCCAGTGGAGAGAAGTCTACGGTGTCCTTCTGGGCACACAGTTGGCAGTTTGGAACGTTGAAGAACTCGAGAAGCACCAGAACGACACGGACGCTCTGCTGAACGCAAGCTCCAAGCCAGACTACATCAATTTCACCGATTCCTCGTTCAGAGCTGTAGAGAGACTGGACAGCTCGAACGGTCTGAAGAACGTGATTGTTGTTTCCACCACATTGAAGAACCAATTCCTTTTGCAGTATCCAGACCTCGAGGATTTCCATAAGTGGAACGCAGCTTTCAGGCTGGCAACATTCGAGTACACTTCCCTTCAAGAGGCATACACAGGAGCTCTCTTATCCGCTAGAGGATCGAAGTTGTCAGACATTAGAACCATTTTGGCTGAAACCAAGTTTGACCACGAAGATTGGGTGAGTGTCAGATTTGGGTCTGGAATGCCTTGGAAGAGATGTTATGCGGTCATTGAACAGCCGAAGAAGAAGAGGGGCTCACTCAACAAGGGCTCTGTATCCTTTTACAAGGATGAGAAGAAGCAGAAGAAGACCGCGATGGCCATCATCAAGGACGCTCAGGCTGCTTACGCGTTGTACCCAAACTCTGTGAAAATGATTGACCACAGTACCATGATCAAGCTGGAAGGTACCGTGTTCTTTGACTCGAACAAGAAGTCATTGCCAAAGGAGGCTTCTGTCTACTTCATGCCAGAGCAGCACAATGCCGTTCCGGGTTACGATACCATCATCAGATTCTTGGTTCCTTTGTTGAATGCCTTTGTGTTGTACGGAAGACCAAAGAGATTGAACGCCAACAAAACCGAGAAGAACTCTTTGTTATTTGGTTTGCCTGTTCTCCCGCATGTGCACTACTTGGAGGTCGATGACCTCATCTTGTTGTCCAGCAACGTGAGTTCCTCGAACTGGCTGGTCATCGAGTGGAGGGACAAGATCAAGGATGTATTGGCTAGAAAGCTCGCGTCTGGTTACAGCGGCTGTGGCTCCAGTCATGGTATCATCGGTGCTATCAACTCCCCGGCCATCTCGTCGAATGAGTTTCTGGCTCCAAAGAGTGACAGATCCGCCTCGGGGACAAACCTTCCAATATCTCCTTTGTCTCCAAACTTCTTCCCTGTTCCAAAGCTAAGAGATTCAACTATGTCGAAGTCGAGCTCGTCGCTGAATTTGGGCTCCAACGGTGGCTCCGCGGACGACTTGAACCTGAACATGTCACCGCCGAAGGCTGCCAACAGAAACTCCGAGATCTCCCAGATATATGAGGACTACTCCAACGTTGCCAAGATGGCTGAGAACGGCTCTCAGACTCAGCCAGATGCATTCAAGTCACACCAGACTGCTCTAAAGGGTGCTGGTATTGGGTTCAGCAACGGTCTTGATGATCCGTATGTTCCACAGAAACAGGGTATTCCTGTATCTGCTACGAGGTCCACTGAACCGATGAGAACTGTTCCATCTGCACCACCACATTCACAACCATCCGTTCCTCAGATCACAGTCTCGCAGAGTCCACGTATTACCGATCCTTATGCCACATACGGGCAGCAGGCGGATGAGCCGGAGCTTGATGAGGACTTCGAGAGTGATGAAATCTTCCAGAAGGGTATCTCCGCCATGAACATTGAAGACAAGAGGGTCTCTTCCACTCCAGACTTATTCACGCCTGATTACGTTGGTAAGAACGCCGTTGCCCAAGAGCCTGCCTTGAAGTACCAGACCACAAGCAAGACGCTGCCTGAGCCTGCAGCTGTCAAAAAGGAGATGGCTTACACAAGTGGGAGAATCATGAGTCCAGTTGAGCCGGTTGTCGACAGAGACGCACAGTTTGCCAATGCTACATATCACAACAACTACAACAACGGTTCTGTTGACTCTCGTCCACCAGCTCAGCAGCAGTCAGTGCCTGTTCAGCAGCAGCCAAAGCAAAGCTCGATTCCAAGATCTGACTTCCAGAGGTTCAGTCCGCCATCTTCTCAACAGCAACAGCAACATGGATCGCCACAACGCCAGGCTCAGCCAATGGGTCCTCGCCAGCCACCACAACAGACTCGGGCTCCGTACTCAGCTGACCCATACCGCCAGGCTCCACCGCCTCAGCAGGCTCAACCACTACGCCAGGCTCAGGTACCTGGTGCCTATCCAGCATCTCAGCCAGCTGCTCCTCAGCAGAGCCAGAAGTACCGTGCTCCTCCACCTCAACATCAGCAACCTGTTCCTCAACAACCATACCGTGCTCCGCAGCATGTGTCTCCACCACAGCAGCCTCGTGTTCAGCAACCGCCAATTCAGCAACACGCATACCAACCACAACAGCAGATGGCTCCTCAACAAAGCTATCCTCCACAACAGGGGTATCCACCACACCAGAGACCGGTCCAGCAGCAGGCACCACCTCCACAGCAGCAACAGAGAAGACAGCCTCCTCCTCAGCAGGGCTATGCTGCTCCACCTCAACAGCATCAGTCACAGCCACCACAGCACCGCCAGCACCACCAACAACCACAGCAGTATGGCTACTCTCCGCAGCAGCAGTACCAGCAGTCACCATCACAGCAACAATACCAGGCACCAGGTGGGTACCATCAGCCACCTCAGCAACCATACCAGCAACGCATGCCCGCTCCACCCTCCAACCCAGGCAGTTTTGTGAGCCAGTCCAATCCGTACGCTCAGGGTAACCCATATTCTAAATGAAGTGCTATGATAACAGGACAATTGTACGGAGTATTTTGTGACTGAGTTGATGAGTTTTTCTTGGTGGTGTTTTTGAGTTCTATTTCTTTTCATGTGTCTGTGATGACGTTAAAATTCATGATGTGTATTTGTATTTTCACAGTGTCGTAGGTGTCATTCATTCGTTCTCAGTTCGCAGCTGCGGAAAGGATCTTGATGGAGTTGAACCAGGTTGTCGCAATGTAATTGAAATACTCCTCCTGCTCCTCTGGAATCTCAATGACGACACCCTTCTCATCAGATCCAGTGATCTCGTCGTAAGCACAGAGTGTGTATGCTTCACAGTAAGGTCTCGGAACCCAACCTCTTGAAGGTGATTCGTCAACTGGACCAAGTCCTGGTCTCTTCGGCTCTGGAGGAAGCAGGACATGTTTGAACTTGATGCTTCCTGTGTTGTACTCTGCAATCTTGCTCATCTCCCAGTCCTTGAAAAAGGGGTTTTCCTCGTCATGATACATCATCCTCTTGCAGTACCTGAACCCAGAGTTCATCCAGAGTAGTGTCTTCCTGTCCTTGGCAATGTGTGCGGGATGACTCGAACAGAGCTCGTTGATTTCCAAGTGTGGGTAATGTGAGTGCTGAGCATCCGGTGTGAGTTCGCCGATGGCCGCCGCGTGGATTGGGTTGAAGTAGAAACTCTCGTCACCTTGAAACACGAATGACAGCCAGTACAGCTCTTTGTCGCCCCACATCAAGCTCATCACGCTTCCTTGGTGCAGTGACAGTGTCAATGTGAGTATTGAGCTCTCAAAGTGTCTCTTTCTGTTCACCATCACGACACCACTCTCCTGTAAGTGTAAGAACCCCTTGAAGAAACGTTGATTGAAAGTGTACTCCGACAACGGTCCGATTCCAAACGCCATGTCTTCTTCTGTTGGGAGCAGAGAACGATAGGTATCCATTGACAGCTCGTGATAGTGGTTGTTTGCCAGCGCACGGTCTTTGAAGAAGAAGGTTCCATGTTGGATGAACTCCTCAAAGTTGAAGAACTCCTCTGGATTGTAGAGAAACGCAGTGTCTGTGTCGATGAGCATCATCTCCTCGAAGGTGTTGAACAGGTAGGCCAGAAGCTTGTTGTTGAATCTGATAAACTTCTTGATGTAGTGTGGTTTGATAGCTGTGGAGATGTCAACGAAACTGAGGTCGATTTTGGGGAAGGATGGATGGAATTTGGGATGTTTGGTCAGTTCCATGATGTCTTTGTTCGTTGTCCAGTCGGAAGTGGCGGCCAGAATAAGACGCTGCTGTGAGAACTCAGTGATTTCTCCCTTATGGATGATCTGGAACGGTAGAGATGATCCCAACGTTCTCAGAAGAACAATCAAACTGAGAATCTGCTTGAAGTGACCGTCGGTGGCAGTGAGTACCAGACCCTTGCCCTTCAGGTTGGACTTCATCTGTGTGAAAAAGCACTCGTTTGGGTTGACTGTGAACGTCGGCATATCCTTGACATCTTTGTCGCTCAACAGTGGTGCAGAGCCAGAGTACCAGTCGTGAATCTTCCTCTCGAGCTGGGGATCACATCGTAACCCCTGCTTGAAGACACAATGGTTGTACCTGCGCACTGTGGAGATGAGGTTGAGATCTGGTGTCGTTGTCTCTGAGTCGATGATGAGTGGAGTAACGAGGTCGAGCGTCTTCACCCAGTTCTCACATGCCTCTGTCGCTGTGTCCTTGGATGTATACTGCGGTGGTTGTGCTTGGTGGTTACTGCTTCTCGTAAACAACAGGAACAGAAGCGTCACTGCAACGAGCCCCGTAAATCGTACATGCCGAGGATTCAGTCGTCTGCCGGCAATCCAGAGCTTCATTTGTGGCTTTGTTTGTAGCAAGTGTGATCCTCAAACATGGATGTCGATGTGCTGGCCTTCTTTTCTGGAACTTGGCCCGTTCCTGGCGGGTAGGGGATGAGCCTCTCCAAACACCCAAAATTTCCGGAGACGCTCGGCATCCCGGGGACTCGGCCATATCGCTCGCTTGGTTCAGTGCCACTCTGGAAGGGTCAGGACTGCTGCTGTGATCCATAATGGGGTTATATGAGTCTTTTCAGATGATCAGCCTGCTTATCGGGCCCTTTTGACCTCGATGAAAGTCTCGAAACAGAGGCCATGAGCGCAGGCCCCGTCGGGAATCCCAATTGGACATCTCAGACCTACCCACAACACCTATGTAACACGTTTATTAAACCACAATTCCATACACTCAAGCCTCGGCAATTCCATCCATCCAAATGTCACCAATGAAATCAAACCACTTGGTCTGGTCGCTGTCAAACCTCACCAGCAGACCCCTCTCCTCCTCTTTCTCGTTGTTCCCAACAAAGTCGACCGCGCACCAAGTGTACGACATACAATACTTGTGCTCGTCGCTCCAGCCTGAGTCTGGGTTCTGACCATCACTCGACCCTGAAACCTCTTGTGGTGGTGGAACGATGGCTGCTCTGATGAGCGTCTTCTCGCTGTAGTACCTCTGGAGCTCTGGCTGGGACATGCCTGCAAACAACGGCTTACCGGCATCAAACTCGGCAGCGTTACCGTGCTTGCAGAAGGTGAAGCCTGAGTTGATCCACATGAGTGTCCTGTTGTCATATCCATTGATGTGGCCTGGGTGGTTGGAGCAGAGTTCCTGTGCGTTCGAATTTGGGAATCTTCTGTTATCCGCTGGTGTCAAATCACCAATGGATGCCGCACCGAGTTTGTTGAATGTGTACTCCTCATCGCCTGCCACTGAGAGACCTAGCCAAAAGAGCTCCTTGTCGCCGTGGATCTTGTTTGTCGTCGTAGACCAGAAGTTGAGCTGGATGGCTGTCAGCATACCGACAAAGTGCTTGGCTCTGTTGATCACCACGACGCCGGACTCCATGAAGTGGTTGCGTCTTCCGCCGATGAATCTGTTCTTGAGTGTGTAATCTGTGGCGAGTGGCACGTCAAAGAAGTAGTGGTCCAGCTTGGAAGGCATGAGACGCTTGAAGTAGTTCACCTGGTTCTCCGTGTTCTGGCCCCGGAGTTGACGGTCCTGGAAGAAGAAGGCACCAGTCTCAGCATAACCTGGGAGCTTCATGATGTCCTGGAGCTTGAGGAACGGAACGGTGTCGGTGTCAATCAAGATCATCTCCTCGAAGGAGTTGAACATGTATGCAAGCAGCTTGTTGGCGTACTTCTGGAAGTACTGGCCAAACCCTTCCTTGATGGCTGGACGAACGTTGACAAACCACACCTCCTGTTCTGGGAAGGACATCTGTGGACCGTAGGTCAATCCCTGCGCGGATGCCGGTAGCTCACTCTGGTGGATAGGGCGTCTGAACTGTTTGATCAGCTTCTCACGATTGGTATCTGACAAGTCACCCTTGTGCATGATCTGGATTGGGAGTGTGTTGCCAATGGCTCTGAGGACCAACGCAAGTCTCATGAGCTCATCAAACTGGCCATCGGAGGCTGAAATGACGTATCCGCGGCCATTCATTCCCTCTTTGAAAGCAGTGAGGAAACAGTTAGGATCGTTGTTGTCACGCTTGGCCTTCTTTGGGCTGAGACCGTTGACGAAACTGTATTCATCGTACTCCTCATCACCGATTCCAGCGAGTTTAGGCAAGTTTCTCACGGTGGTGCCATCCCAACGTGTGAAGATTGGAAGCATGTTGGACAACCATGGGAAAATTCTGGCCTCAATATCACGACAGTGAGATGGGTTAGCCTTGGAGTTGGACCCAGGCTCGCCGTTGTCTGAAAAGATATTGGTGGCGAAGGAGATGCCGGAGTTACTTCCCTCGTTGTCGTTGAGGTAACACTGGCCAAACACTCTGAGGGAACCCAATGCGTCATTGATCTTCTGATCCACCTCCACGGAGAAGTGGCTCACCTCGTTGAACTCTGTCTGCAACTCTGTGATTTTCTTTTCTGTCAGCTTCAAGTTTGGCTCCACGGATTGCTTGAACGCGATGAATTCCTCGAAGTCGATGTAGTTGTCGTCGTGCCCTGTGGTGTCAAAGTCGTCAAGCTTCCAGTCCGGCCGCAGCGAACTGAGCTCGTGGAAGAACATGTCACACTTTGCGCCCATTGGACGGGCACGGAAGTCATCAGTGTTGTACTTGGACAAGATAGAGTTGTAGACTGAGTGGTACTTGTCGCTCTTGAGAAGTACCAACGTCTCGCTCGCCGCACGAGTGGACTTGAACCAGTACGTCTGCAAAAACAGGATCAGCAACATTGCGCCAATGAAGATGTTGAGGTTGAGGAACCTCTTGTTCAGCGAGAAGTTCTGCAGAACCCTGGGCAGTAGTTGCACCTGCCTCAGGGCGGAGTTTAAAGCCGCACTGATGGACATAGTGAGGTGGATGGAGGTTGAAACTGTTAAAAGCTGGGTGGAGAAAGATTGGTCACTGCAAGGGCGAACTAGTGATTTCTGTTGTGACTCTGTGGGGCAGCCTTGGAGACTGGAGACGTAGAAGGAGTCTCTGACCTTCACAAACGTAGGTACCAACAGGGCAGTGTCACAATCGAACTGCCAGCAGGGTTCAATGTCTCGTCCCACCCGAATCAAAAAAATCAGGAACACGCGCACCAGCTCGCGCACGGCGAGTGAAATTGATTTGGCGATAAGAACGTGACTTTCACGTGATCCGGGAGTGGCCGGCTGCGGTTGAAGGCGCTTACGCGGGGCTTCTCCCCCGTCTGCGACCCTGAAGTTGGTACCGACTCAGCTGTTGACCGCTTCGTTCAGCCAAAGCACCGGTCGCTGTCCTCTAACAGCAGCTGGTTCACACACTGAACGACATACTTACACGATGGATTATCGCACGGTGACCCGGTCTGGCGTCGATCAGATCTCAGCGGTCCTTGGGACAAGATTCACCACACGCGTCCGGTGGATCTTTGGCGCCATTATCCTCATGGCAACTTCCCTCCAGCTCCTCATACTCACTGGCCTCGATACCGGGACCATGGTCACAGCGATCAAGTCGCATATCCCCATCAGCGTCACTGTGGGGTACAATGTGCCGTCCGGCGGTACGTACGAGGACGATGAAATGATGATAAAGCAGCCTGCCGATGTGGACTCGTTGTTGGCCATGCCGCTACGTGAGAGACTGCTGTCCGCATTCCCATACGACTCCAACTTCCCCATGGAGAAGAACATCATCCAGACCTCCAAAGACAAGGAATTCACTAATAAGGAGGTGGAGTCCTGGAAGGTTGAGGAGAACGTGGAGCACGGGTTCAACTACACCATGTTTGACGACCAGATGGCATATCGTCTGCTGCTACGCGAGTTTGGCCAGGCGTTCCCTGAAATAATCGAGACGTACAACATGTTCCCACGTGTGATCCTTCGTGTGGACTTCTTCAGATATGCCAGCTTGTTCTTGTTGGGTGGGACTTACAGTGACACGGACACGCTGAGCACGCGGCCCTTGAACCAGTGGATCACTTACCAAGACGAAATACTCGGTTTGAAGAACAGTGTCGGTGCAGTCGTCGGTATTGAAGCGGAGTGCGATTGTCAAGACTGGCAGAACGTCTACACTAGACGTGTCCAATTTTGCCAGTGGACTCTGCAGGCTCGGAAACATCATCCAATGTATGCGATGCTGCTGGCCAACATCGTGGACATGATGACCGATACTTACGACCGGAACACCAAGATTCTCAAAGTGGGTGACAAAGACTATGACTTCTCTTCTGGTAAGCAAGAGTACTACAACGGTATCATGGAGCTCACTGGGCCTGGGATGTTCACTAGCACGGTTTTCGAGTACATCAACACCTTGAATCCAGTCAAATCCATCAACCCAAACGACCAAGATGCCACATTTGCATCATTGAGATATCCTGATCCAGATGACAAGAGACAGAGTGTGAGAGCTCCACAATGGAGCAAGTTCGGGTGGGAGAACGTCACCAAGATCAAAGAGCCTGTGCTTATCAATGATGACTTCTTAATCCTCCCAGAAAAGTACTGGAATGGCAAGAAAGAGGAGGACAGTCAGTGTCTGGTGCAACATATGTATCATGGTTCGTGGAAGTCGTCGAAAGGAGGCATCACTGATCCATAACTGTCAATCAAAGTCTGCCACCATCGTAGCTATAGCCGAAGGCGACTTCCGAGGTATGTGCCCTCGGGTCGCCTCTATTTTTTTTTCCGCCCGGCCAACCGGCGGTAGGCTTTTCTTTTGCGTAGACGGAGTAAGCGATGGAGTGATCTTCAGCTGGTCTCTTTTCCCTATCTCTCTTCCCCTTCGAACCAGACCTACACAGCCATGTTGAGATCAACTGTTACCAGGGCTGTCTCATACAGAGCCTACGGCACTGCTCCGGATATCGCTGCCCTCTTGGCCAGAGTCGAGGAGCTCACTGCCAACGTTGGCAACATCGAGCAGAAGGCACGCTTCACTAAGGCTCACCGTAAGCCAGCTGCCACACAGAAGCAGGCTGCCTCAGATTCCACATCTACCCGCAAGCCAAGATTGCCTACAGTTGGCTCTCAGACATCAGAACCAGTGAAGGCCACAGACAACCTCTCGGATGCTGTCAAGGCTGCACCAGCAAGAACTTTCAAGAACCAACTGAGAGCCAAGTCCGGCCCAGTCCGCACAAACAAGGCCAGACAGTCAGCTTCCACTTCCACAAACAACGCCAGACCACAGATGCCAAGACAGAGAAAGCAGAGACGTGAGGGTCGGTCCAACAACTCCTCCAGCTCCAAGCCAGCTGGTCAGAAGACCCTCACACCAAAGGCCAACCCAAACATTCCACTTCTCAACACCACATACACCCCAGAAGTGCCAACTCTGGATACGCTCCTCTCACAGGCCCCAATCACATCGCAGTCTGCCAGCTCCAGAATCCTCAAGGCATACAAGGAGCTCAAGGCCAACTCTGATGCCGACGTGTCAGGCGTGCTCACTGGTAAGTTCCAGGAGACGTCTGAGTCCGCAGTGATGGCCAAGCTCAAGACTAATGCCCTCAAGTTCAACGCCAGTGTCGTTGTGTCGAGTCTGAACAAGAACACGAGCTTGGACTATGAGACGAAGATGAAGCTTTTGCTCCCATTGTCCGGTTTGGCTTCGGTGAAGCAGCTGACTGCCTAAACTCACGAGAAGAAAATTACGTTCCTTTGTACATAGCTGATTTCATTTCCCATATTATGATTCGCATAGCAAGCAGCAAGTGTAGTCCCCTTTGTTCAATACTCGTTGAAGATGATGCCGTCGATGAAATCAAGACGCACCGATGGAATCTCGCCTCTGTTTCGTAATGCGAGGAAGATGTCTTCGATGTTCTCCGTGCTGATCTTGAGTGTCTTACTCACCTTCTCCAAGGAGAGCTTCTTGAATGGTTTGATGTAGTTGATCAAGATCCTCACCTTCAAGGTTTCCTCCACTTTCACAAGGTTCTGAATCATAAAGCTGTCATCCTTCTCAGAGACCAGCAACTCATTGTACAACTTAGCAAACTTGGTGTGTTCCAACGACTCAAAGTGCTGAAGCAACCTGACAAACTTGAGCACATCTTCCTCCTTGAGGAAGTACTTCGTCTCTTGACTTTCGAACTTGTTGATCTCGTTGTTGCTGAGCATGGACGATACAATCAAGTACTGCAACAGCTTCACTCTCTTCTTCTGATTACCAATCTCATCGTAATTCTTGAAACTCTCGTAGAACTCATCCGAGGCCTGCTCGTAGTTCTCGTCTCTCATGTGCATCTTACCACCACACTCCTTGATCACAGCATTGATTCTTGGATGAGGTATCGTGCTCTGTACCGACAACGTTTTCTTGTAAAGATCCTTCAACTTGCTCAAATCGTCTGTCTCCGTGTATGCCTGGATCTCCATGGCGTAGAGCTCAAGGAGGTATGCGTTCTTCGTCATCTCCGGCATCGTCGCAAGCTTCTTGTGGAGCATGCTAAGAATCTCAAATAACTCGTCAAACCTGCGAAGTTCTTGCAAAACCTGCACCTTCTTCAAATTGATTTTGATAATGAGTCTGTCACTTTTGGTGTAGTTGGTCAAGAGCGTGTCGTAGAGTGTGAGCTGCTCATCAGGCTCAAAGCCGGCGTAGTTGTCAATCATTTTGGTGAAACTGTCCTCCACGTATCCTCTCTGAAGCTTCTCCAAAGGCAATTCAAATAGCTTCGGCACAGTCTGCAACAAATCGTCCCTTTTATCCAACTTGTAGAGCCCCTTCATAGTCTGCTTCAAAGCCTTGAACTTGTACTCCAACAATTCCTGCCCATTGCCATCAATAGCGCCAATTCTGGCAAATAGCGAGAGTGCTTTCTCCCAATCATCCTGCTTGATGTTTTTGGCCCTGTAGTACAACGACTCTGCTGAATCTTCGTCATCGCCGTCACCCGCACCTTCCCCGTCACCATCTAAGCTCATATCCTGATCGTTGCCGTCGTCGTCATCGTCGTCCTCGAATTCGAATTCGTAGGACTCAGCGTCGGACATCATGAAGTCATCCTCGTCATCAGACATCTCGGGTGTGTGTTTCAATGCGATTTTGGGAGAAATCTGCTATTTCTAAGGTGGTCAACGCGGTATACAACACTATAAAATCACAGCGAGGAGACATCTATAATCCTCGGAATTGGTGGTGGTCACATGAGTTTCACGTGATCCCACGCTTTCGCTTGCCCTCGGCTAGAAAACCGCCCGCCCGCCGCCCGCCCGCCTGTCTGCGGTCTGGGCTCGCCTCCGAAGCGGTGACAAATTGTGGGATGAACTACGCCTGGGGAATTACTCAAAAGCAGCCACCTTTTGTCTCTTTGCCGCTTCCCAGACCACAACAACACTCACACATCGCACACGATGCTTAGGCTTGCTACCAGACGGACCGCCCTGCTCCCTCGCCTCGCTAGATCGCTGGCCACAGAGGCTGCCTCCATTACCACAAGAACATCCACGCTTCCCAACGGACTTGTGGTCGCTTCAGAACAGATTCCAAACCTGAAGACCGCAACGGTGGGTGTCTGGATCGATGCTGGCTCCAGAGCTGAGAACGCACAGAACAACGGTACCGCCCACTTTCTCGAGCACCTCGCCTTCAAGGGCACTGTGAACCGTTCTCAACTGGCGTTGGAGCTGGAGATTGAGAACCTCGGTGCTCATCTCAACGCTTACACATCCAGAGAGAACACGGTGTACTACGCCAAGTCGACACAAGAAGATATCCCGAACGCTATTGACGTCCTGTCCGACATTTTGACCAGATCAAAGCTCGACCACAAGGCCATCGACAGAGAACGTGATGTGATCATAAGAGAGTCGGAAGAGGTTGACAAGATGTACGACGAGGTTGTCTTTGACCACTTGCACGCCATTTGTTACAAGGATCAGCCGCTTGGTCGTACGATTCTTGGCCCAATCGAGAACATCAAGAAGATCCAGAGAGATGACTTGACCAAATACATCACCAAGAACTACTCCTCTGACCGTATGGTCCTCGTCGGTGCCGGTGCTGTCGACCACAATGAGCTCGTTAAGTTCGCACAGAAGTCATTTGGCCACCTCACACCATCTCCAAGCAAGCTCCCATTGGGCACTCCACGTGGTGAACTCCCTGTCTTTTACGGTGACGAAATCAAAATTCAGGACGACTCCATTCCAAACACACACATGGCCATCGCTCTCGAGGGTGTCTCCTGGAACGCACCGGACTACTTCACAGCACTCGTGACACAGTCCATTGTCGGTAACTGGGACAGATCCCAGGGCACGGGCTCCAACTCTCCATCCAAACTTGCCCTCGCCGTCGCTTCTGGTGTCCGTGGAGATGGTAACGAGCCACTTGCCAACTCCTACATGTCCTTCTCCACAAGTTACTCGGACACTGGTCTTTGGGGTGTTTACCTCACTGCTGATAAGCATGTCGACCTTTCCCTCATCACATCTGAGATTGTGAAGGAGTGGCAGAGACTCAAGAGAGGTGAGTTCACCGATGCCGAAGTTGAGCGAGCCAAGGCTCAGTTGAAGGCTTCTCTCCTCCTCTCCCTCGATGGTTCCACTGCTATTGCTGAGGACATTGGTAGACAGATTGTCACCACGGGTAAGCGACTCAGTCCAGAGGATGTGTTTGAGAAGGTGGACATCATCACCAAGTCCGATGTTGTTAACTGGGCCAACTACAGACTGGGTGGTAAGCCTGTTTCTGTTGCCGCCTTGGGCAACGTTACAACGATACCAGATGTGAAGATGATCACCGCCGCTCTCGCTTGAAGCGTCCTCGCAGTAACGACATATGATTTATTTTCCCGTGTACATAAAACTACTTCATGAACGTATGCTCTAGTAATACAGTGCGGGTTGTGGATATTTTGTAGATCTCATAAATACAGTACGTCAATTTTCAATCATGGTCCTGCTGTTGTAGCACAAGATCTTCTCCATCTTCGTACTCCTCGTCCTCGTCCTCGTCCAAGTTTTCTTTGTCAAAGATGCTGTCCTTTGGATACTTCTTCATACTCTCAGGACCGTCACCATTTCTGTCAAACAGTGGGCCAATCTTCTCGATCCACCTCTGTCTCTTCTCAAGAAGCGACTTGACACCAGAGTTGGCGGCAGCTTGTTGGGCAGCTTGAGCTTGCATATGAGCCTGCAACGAAGGGGGCACGGCATTGCCAGTCTTTCTCTTCTTGTTCTTTGGTGCTCTGATTCTCTTGAGGTAAGCCTGGTCGACCTGCTTCTCAAGGTCATCCAAGATTGAGTTGTACTCTTGCCAGGCCAATTGGTGCTCAATCACGGGCAGGAGGATCTTCTTTCTCTTGTTGTTGCGTTTAGACACCTGCTTCAACTCGTTCTGTAAAGTTCTCAGCTCAGCAGAGACTTCGTCATCTTGTGTGTTCAGCCAGTCAGGCTCAGCATCGTCATCGCCGTCATCGTCTTTGCTGCCGTTAGCCAGGTTCATGAATATACCAATGTATTTCAACTCCCTCTTCAATCTCTCCTCCAGTGTACTGTAGTCAGCGTTGACACTCGACACCTTCCAACTCTGTTGGTCTCCCAGAACGCTAACACTTGAAGCAGCCTTGTCCTCGTCATCGTCACCGCCGTTGGCGTTGATGTCATCCTTATCGTTTCTCAAAATGGCAGATAACAGTCTAGAGACCAGTGGACCACAAGACACGTTCTCATTGTCCAGTGCATCGTCGTTGAGCTCTGTCGAAGAGCTCTTTGGAATGACAGCCTCCTTTGTGACTCTTTGTGGTGGTGGCGAGTAATTTCCTGCATTCTCCTCGTCGTTCCAGACGTCAGAGTAAAGTGGACCCAGGTCTGGGATCATGTAAGGCGTAAGATTTGGATCGTAAGATGGGTCATTAGCGAGTGATTCTGGCATGATGAATTTGTTCTTCAAGAACTTGAGGTCATCTTCGGAGAACTGCCTGTAGAAATTCTCGAACCAACTCTGGAAAGTGGCAAATTGAACTTGGTTTGATGGCTTGGACTTGGAGAAGTCGATATCTGGGATCTCGCCGGGCAATTTGTCTTTGAGATCTGTTTTTGGATAGGATGCAACGGCATACTTCTTCTTGAAGTACTCTTCACCTGTCTGGTTGAGTCCACCATCTTCCTCTGAGAACAGACCCAGTGCCTGCGCTGCTGCTGGTAACGTCTGCGACGTGACGAACTCGGACTTCGGGTTGCGCACTGATGGATCGTTTTCAATTCTTTCGGTGCTGAGCTTGCGTTTTGGAGCTGGCTCAGGTGTACCGTCGAGCATCTTGTCGTTTGCATCTGTGAACACATCTCGGGTCTCGTCATCCTCATCTTCGATCTTGGACTCGTCCTCTGTTTTCACTTTCACCTCTGTAGGAGCTTCAGTGTCATCGGCGCTCGGCTGGTCAACATCCATAGCGTCTGTGCCTTCTGCTTCTTCCTCATCACTTTCTTCATCATCTGGCTGGCCGTTTTCTCTCTTTGTCAAGATCGACTGGACCTCAGCTAGCACAGAGTCATCGTGGTTTGACACAATTTCGAGTTGATCACTGAGCTTAACCAGTAGCTTCCTGAGATTTTCGACTGTTGGGACACTGGGGAGAGCGCTCGTGGACTCTCCATTTAAGACACCAAGCTCACCGTCGAATATGAGGTTGAGAGAGGTAAGAATCTCTTGTAGCGTCGTCGATGGCGAGTGCGCCTTTGTCGTCTTCTTCCCCGGGTTCTTTCCCCCGGTGGGAATCTTGCTGCGTCTCCTATTGGTGTTGCGTGGCGGCATTCTATCAGAAGACCCGGTGTGAGATGTAATCAGATGGTTCCTGCTTGGAATAGGTTGCCCTGCTTTCTTTTCACCGGTGTTCAAAACGCGTAAATAAAGGGCACTGGCTCCATCGACGTTTGTTTCTCCGTCGCGCGCACAGCTGGTGGTGTCCAGGTGTGACTACAGCGGTGCCTGACGGAGAGTTATATACATGCTTTTTTTGAGGGTGGTGGTGTCATATACAGTCACAGTCACTGCTTCTTCTCTGTGAGGTCCTGAACGTAGTCAAGCACCGTCTTCTGTTGCTTTGGAGCGAGCTCTGGTCTCTTCCAGTTGTCTGGGAACTCGTTGTGGAGCGATCTTCTGGCCTTGATCACGTTCTTGCGCTTGGAAAGTCTGGCCTGGACGTGTCTCTGATCGATTGGGAAATCACTGAAGTCATCCTTCAAATCCTTGGACTCCTTGATCAAGGCATTCAGTGTGTCAGCGAGGTATCTAGTGTTCTGGAGTGGCTCTGGGAATCTCTCGGATGCTAGCTTGAAGATGTCTGTGGTGGCGTCGTATCTCACGCCTGCGAGCACCTTGAACTTGTGAGCTTCTTTTTCGTTGAGACCAAGCTTCGACACTTCCACTGTGAGGACCACTTTTCTGTTAGCAGCAAACTCCTCCTCTCCGAGGTAGGTGGTGTATTTGTATGTGATTGGTTTATCTGTGGCTGGCTTGTACTCCTGTCTGTACTTTGCCAAATGTGGCATCTCATAGGCAGCTATTCTGTTGTACTCTCTCTGTTCTCTGTGGTCTCTGATGATTTCCTGTGCCTGCTCTGGGTACTCGTCATACTGGAACTTGATTGGGACGTAGTTGTCTTCGAATCTCTGGTTTGAAAGCTCGTGAGCTATTGGCTCACCACCAGTGTAGAGTCTCTCAATAGTACGCGGACTCACACCCGTGTGCTGAGATGTGCTCTTCAGGGCCTCGAGTTCATGCTGGTTTGGCTGGAATCTGGCACCAAGAAGAGCTCTTCTCTTCTGGAAAAGTTCGAGGATCTTCTCCGCTGGAAGGCCCTTCCACTGCTCTGGGTGTTTGTAGAGGTTCTCATTCAGACGTACCACAGACGTACTGAAGCCTCTGGTGGCTCTGGTGGCTCTCAACATTGCTGCGGTATTTCGAATGTCGCTGAGATGTGTTGCAACGTTCGTTCCCGTCCTCATCGACTTCGACGATTTTTTCACGGCCCAGCCAAAAGCCGCGGAGCGAGGCAGCACACGTGATTGTCACGTGTACGCTCTTATCATAAAACCTCATTCCAATCATTCTGATGATTTGCAGTTAGCGTACTACAAATGAATCGACGCATAATCAACAAGTATCACAAATAAACATTATAGTACAAAAAGGGTGACAGAACAAGAATTAATCAGTGAGATCAAAAGACACTCAGTGCCCTCCCCCACAT
This sequence comes from Petasospora rhodanensis, assembly GCA_030569395.1. Lineage (NCBI taxonomy): Eukaryota > Fungi > Ascomycota > Saccharomycetes > Phaffomycetales > Wickerhamomycetaceae > Petasospora > Petasospora rhodanensis. The sequence continues at coordinate 116,921 of JAJMKQ010000009.1, forward strand.
TCTGGGACAAACAACAAAAACAAGCAGGACGGATACACCAAGACAGGCCTGACAAAGATACAACAAGCATAAAATCACAAAAGTCGAAGTGAAGGGTATCAGAGGCACAGAGAATCATCGCTTAAACAAAAGCGTTGGAGATGTCAGCGACAGAGCTGTCGCTCTGGTGCTTCTTCTTATCTTTCTTCTTCTTCTTCTTTTTCTCTTTCTCACCATCGGCGGATCTCTTCTTCGAGCTCTTCTGAACCAAGAAGTCTGGGAGAGGGACAGGAGCAGAAGTTGGCTCCTCAGTCTGGGCAACACCGTTCTTCTTGTCCTCGAGGTACTTAACCTTGGCATTCTGGTAAGCAACGAGCTCCTTGTGGTAGGCCTCCTTCCACTTGTGCTTCTCCTCCTCACTCATACTGTTCCACTTCTGGGAAATCTCCTGGGTGATCTCAGTAGAGGACAATGGAGGAAGACCCTTGGCCAGTCTCTCCTCGCGGATAGCTTCACGGATGTAAGAAGAGTATGCGAAGAACACCGTCAATGGCTTCTTTGGGGCGTATGGGTCTCTTTCTGGTTTCTTCTTCTTTGGTGGCTCTTCGGTGTGGTCGCTGAGGTTGACTGGTGTAAGCTGTGCCAAGGTGGCTGGGTCAAACAATGGCAATGTGCTATCAGCGGCAATCATGTGGGAAGTCAAAGACACATTCTGGGAGGAACGCGTAAGAAGCTTAAGGGAATCCGTGAGCTCAGCGTACAATTTACCAGCGTCCTGGTCAGAGGACAGTGCTGCGTTGTAGAAGTTCACAGAGGCAGCAGAGGCATCACTGGCTGCCTTAGAAAGTTCGTAGAGCGAAGAGACGAGCTGTGGGGAAGTATGTTAGCATGTTTGTTTACGTCTTGATCGATTGTTATGGTGGGAGCCGCGTTGGAACGAAGCAAAGCAACCCAGTCAAAAACAACCCAGGTTTGGAGCAGTTGCATTGCACTTACAGCGTCCTTAGCGGCCTTCAATTGCGCAGACATTGTTCTGGTTGTCTGTGTGGGGATCGCGTGCGTGTGGAGCGGGCTTCCAGTAGGTACGCCGATGGGGTTGTGTAGACGGGTGCGGTGGTGGCGCGTAGGCGGGCGCAGTGGGCGGGCCCCCTTTTAAAAGGCCTGCCCGTGAAAATTTTTAGCGGGCCCGCTGGAAGGGGGAGTCCCCTGGGGCCCCGTGCCCGGTGTGTGCGCGGAGCTTTCGCGAGTGAAACGCGTGTGCCAAAAGGAGCCACCGCCGGGGTGCCAGGCGGATGCCCGCTAGCCATTAGGACCAAACATCGCTTCAAGTGTGAAGTTAAGCAGTGCATAGTGGGGTAGTTACACACGTATCGCACCTTACAGCTCCATACAGGCTTCAGCGGGGTTTTAATTTAATGAAGTTTAACACCCGGACACCTTAGAAAACACCCGATCATACACCTGGACATATTTCAACACCCGGACACCGTCATTTCAGTCTGGTATATAAAAATTCGAGATTTCAGGGAATGGGTTGAGTTCAAAGGCTGTAACTTTCTACAAAAATCGACTAACTATAGCTAGTTTGGAATTCAGCCTCAAAATAGTCAAATTCCGTGTTTTTTTGGACTTCAATTGTTGACCATTTTGAATGAACTTATGAAAAACAAATAAGGAGATCCTCTTTTTTTCGCAGTACTGAGATTTGAACAAAAAAGTACGAATTTGACACTTTGGAGCAGATGGATATGAGCTAAGTCACTACAGAGAGCTATACACAAAGTATTAACTGTAGAAACAAAGCGCAAGACCTTAAAAAGAGGGATAAAATATTTCTATGTCGTCGCGGTCGACACCGGAGTCTGGGTGCAGCAGGGCCCGGCCACTAGTATTTCCAGGCTAAATATAAATCGTATGAGAGTGAGGTGAGTATTATAAGACATAGCTATGATTGGGCTGTTAATTAGGTGTTTGACTAACACTTTGTAAGAGTGCTGTTGTGCCAGCTGACCTCAACATCTGTGGTGCAGGACTTTGGTGGCGCGTATACCCCACAATTACCCGTGGGCTGCAGATCTGACACATCCAACGTGTCATTGCTGTTCCGTACAGTCGCAGAGAGTAAGTTACAACACATCACATTGAGCAAAACATATGGTATACACAGAAGAGGGCCAGCCTCTTGCCTGTGCTCTCTATAGCAATTATTAATAGCAGAACAGAAGATAGCTCAAAGGCCGTTTTGTTTTCCCGCCCAGCAAAAGGGCCTGCCCGTACACATAGACGGGTCCGGGGAAGTGAAAGTGGGCACCAAAGGGTAAAGTACGTACCCAGCTTGTTCATGCCGCCACCATAGTGAAGCCGAGATCAATGATGGAAAGCTCGTTGTCACACCCAAGACCCCACTGTGGTCTGCTGGAGAACCGTTTGCGTTTCTTACCCAAGTACGCCTTCTTGTGGTTCATGAAAATCTCAGAGAGGAGTCTGCTGAGCGTGATCAAGATCTCGTCCCTCTTCAGCTTGGAGCTTGATGGCTTTAACAGTGTCAACTCCAACTTGGCTCGTTTTTTGAGACCTTTACGTGATAGGCCAAACTCCATGGAGATCTCGAGCCTGTTCTCTGGGAGGTCGTGGATCAAAGGCGAAGTATCAAATCGGCGATCGTAGAGCTTGAGATCTCTCTGAAAGAAATCGAGTAGACACCAGCGAACAATATCATCATCAGAGATGTGTATCTCTTGAATTGGCTTGTTCCAATCAATGTTAAAGCTTGAGTGGTCGTCACATTCCTGAGCAAGATGTCGGACGATGAAGTCGTAATTGACGTCGATACCGGAGAAGAACAAGGCGTTGGCCTCCTCCTCAAAATCCATAGTGATGGTCTCGCTAACCTTTTCTGGAACTTTGGGCTCAAGTGAAATAGGGGCAATGTCACTGATAGACGAGAACAAGCAAGGGTCGAGGTGGAGCACACCATCAGCGCTCATCTCACTGAAGGATCTTTTGAAGTTACTCTGCGAGCAGAGAGGTTGATGAGATGAGTATGAGAGAGAGTGGGGGTAAGAAAGAGTCTGGCCTGGGATTGCTGGTGGAGGCGGTGTAACGAGATGATGGTGTGAAGCAGGAGGATGCTGCGTTGGAGTTTGCCAGTAAGTATCTGGCTGGAAAGGACTTTTCAAGGCCCTCTGGAAGGTAGCTTTTGCAGGCAAAACTTGGGGCTCGGGGACCATGGCGGCAATAGATGGAAGCAGTCGTGGGAACTCCGGCACGTTGAGGTCAGGGAAGATTGGTAAAGAGCCGGACTTGAACTCAGTGATGGATGGCAGACGGCTCTGTGGGGAAAGTGACGTCTGTACTGTGTACGAACTCTGTCCCGAGAATGTGGAGTAGGCGGTCATGTCTGATGAGGCTGAACTTGTAGAACCCATGGACCAGGATCGTGGGCCCAACGACGGAGCTGGCGTCTGTTCAGCAGCTTGGACATGGGTGTATCCAGTATTTACTGTTGCAGAGGCAGAGTTGGACTGAGACGAAGCGCAGTGTATGGAGGGGTGGAATGAAGACACTTGATTTCGTATCTGTGGATGCTGGAACTGTTGCTGGTGATGTATCATGCTGTGATGCTGCTGTAGGCTTGGATAGTAATGAGTGATGCTCTGCTGGAAAGGGAGTCCAAGGGCTGTCATGGTGGAGAAGCTGTGATGCGAAAAATGCAAAGGGCAAAGTAATTAGATAGAGAGAGAGATGACGTGCAAAGTGAATGGAGGAAGGGAAGTCTGCTGTCACTGGAGGCTGATCATCAGCGATGCGTGTGCGTGGACTTGTCACAGCTTGTTCAAAAGCGTATCACAGAGGACCTGGAGCATAAGAGGAAAGCATTACAGGGCCACCCTGTAGGGGGTGCCTGGCGTCGCCTTCGCTTTTATAAATTTGGGTGATAGAGTTTAGATGAGGATGCAACTTTTCCATGTTGTTTCCAGTTTGAGGTTGTCCCACAGATAGCGTCGTTGTTCAGATCTGCGGGTGGGCGGGTCCCGTCGAAGTTGGGGATGTCTTGGAGAAGAGGCGTACACACGCCTCGCATCAATGGCTGCACCTCTAACTTCTTGACCGCATTTAAAGTTTGGAAAACTCCGCCAGTCTTTGGTGCCTTCGAAATATGGCCACCGTCGACTTCTAATAGAATAGGCTGACAGTAGCTGTGTCTCGCCGAATTTGAGGGTTCAAGAAGGGGGTTTACAGCCAATTACAGACGAGAGTATCGGGGCGTTTGCAGCCATTGAGTTCACGTCAACGAAGCCCGGCAGTCGAACCAAAGAGCGTCCCATGCAATGCGTGCCTGGCGATCTTTGATTACTTCGACAGAGCCAGCCAGGAGACTCACAAGCAACTTTAGAGCTCCTGTCTGGGCTATGGCTTTGCGCATGGAATTCTTCTCCCTTTGGGGACACACCTGTCAAATTTGGGCAACGTACCCCGTTCGCCTGCGATAACGGCGCCGTTGAGCGCGCTTCCTCATAGTATCCACACAGAACAACCCCTGGTGATTCGGGCTTACCGGTAACCTATATCGGTGATACAGCCTGAGACCAGAGACATCCGATACATACATGACTCTGACAGAGAGGGACAAACCAAAATCTGGAGAAGCGCATGACCATTGTTTAAATAAAGGGACCCCTCAAGTCAGGATGTTATCTAGGTCGGGGTGACCACCAATCGACCCACTTGGACGGATTCAGAAGCCCTCCACAATGTGGATAGCTTGCGAAGGCTTTCAATGAGTTACTATATCGGCAAACGTCGGTCTCCCACGCCTAACGTTGCAGCCCAACAACAAGGCCGAGTACGAGCCGTGGCCATCCCTTTCACGCGAGGTCATGCACATCACAAATAAAAGGAGCATCCCGTTATCCCGCCCATAACCTTGGGAAGCGATCACGATGCACGCCCAAACTTTAATCAAGGGTCCATTGGTGCAGGGCCATTGGAAACTGGCAGACACCCGGCTGCTTTATGCCTCTGACCACTACATCCGTAATCCTCAGTGAATGGACCTAGAATCGGCCTACCATATCACAAGAGCTGATACCGGATGCGCGACCACCAATTGCAGCCATCGAAGTCAAGATCTCGCTCTTCACTGATTAGCCACGTTACATGGCCCCGGTAAAAGTGTTGAGCCGGACGCACTCGGGGGATTGGCGGCACGTTCGATAGTCTCATTGATAGACATTCGACCCGAAAAGCCCTTGGATCGCTAGGGGGTTCAAGGTCGTACGGAGATGGTCCCCGCGCGTGAGGGTGCAAAGATCCCTACACGGCAAGCGGGCATGATTCAATATCCACGTGTGTGGGATGGTCTCTTGATCTCAGTTGCGGCACACATCCTTCGACCAGGGATTAGTAGGCCGAGCTGGGTAAGTGCGGCGTACGGGGAAGTTAGGGACGTCTTTTGTCCGATCGCGGCCGCGCAGCGGTGGGCACCTCACAAAACTGGTGCAGCCAGTGGTACCACGGGAATGGTCGCCTTCAGAGTCCCCAGACACACACTTTTGTTGGTATCTGGCTATTAGGACTTCTGGGCCTGGCAGTGGTTTCCAAGATGTTTGGTCCACCGTGTCGCTTCGGCGTGTTCCTGCCTGCCTCTTTGACAGCTGGCTACGATGGGAGCCGGCCGCGTATGTACCTCCGGGAAAAACGCACCGATTGCAATTGGCCAAACATCAGCTCTGGCCGCACTCCCATAAAATCACGAATATGTTCCTCAGTGGAGGCCTGTGTTCTTCTATTACACACTCCACGCGCCATCGTTATTCGCCACAAAGGACAAGAATTTGTACAGTCCTTCTCCGAGTGGTGCTTGTGGAGGCAGCCATGCGCGCCAAAGATAAACATCGTACCAAGGCGCTTGTCTGAGAATCACAAGTTACCTGCCCCTTCATGCAAGTGTTTTCGCAGCCCTATCACTCGTACTCAGGCTACAGACTCAGAAGGAGATGAACGGTCATCCTCTATGGACAATTGAGCATGGGCAACCGCCTCTAGGGGCTCACTTTACAAGGATCAGGAGGCAGGAAGATCTGACCACTCCAGTCCACCTCTAGCTGGACTCTAGCACACCCGCCAACGTTGATTATTGTAACCCTGTGTGATCAGCCATTGAGGGGAATGGAAAACTGTCAAATGTGCTCATGTGCATGTATGCTCCAGCAAAAAAAAAAAGCCGTCCGTCTCCGCAGAGCTCTTCAAAGCGGCCATTCACCCGTCGTTTACCGCTCCTTCAACCGCTAATGCTGGTGTACTAGGTTACGTACCCCTTTTCAGAGCGCTAATAGAGCTTTCCATCTTAGATTTAGACAATAGAATACGAACGAACAGATTTTAGGCCATTGAGCATGTTGATCTTGTCTGATAGCCCAGATGTTAGCTGATGTTGGAGCAGTTTAGCGACCGCCTGGTTGCGAATGTGTACGTACTCTGCTTTCCCTCTTCAAAATGAAAAAAGAAAAAACATTTTCCTACCCCGCACAAGTTTGAAAGGAGACAACCCGCAAAATGGTGTGATAGTACCCAAACTCCATCACAGAAAACAGCCTAGATCTTCAGAACACTATAAGCGCACCCTTGTCAACCTTCCCTTCGGAGATCTAAAGTTTCTCAAGGCGGGTTTTGGACTGCTCAACATGTCTCTCTTGCTGTAAACCTTGATAAGGTCACAGATTTCTGGACCATAGGGACCGTTCAAAGAAACATCTACCAACTGGCCGCGATATATACCGGTTATAAGGGTATGACCAGCATAACATAATTTGGGACCCCGAAATCGGTACGGCCACGCCCCGTTAAGCGCACGGCTGGCGCGCGAAGCCAAACGTTCGTAGAGAGGCATCTTGGCCGAGTGGTTAAGGCGAAAGATTAGAAATCTTTTGGGTTTACCCGCGCAGGTTCGAATCCTGCAGATGTCGTTATTTTTTGTTTTACTCCTGCCGGTCAATTTCTGGTAGGGACACGACTTTGTATGATGGATCCGGTTTATCTGTCAGATTGTTGACTCAGTGGTCTACAAATGGTCATAAAACGTCATTAATTAGCGAGTGCACATGCTTCTCGGGCATAAGCGACAGAGTTAGCAAAGGGAGAGCGCTCATCATTTGTCCTCTTCCTCGTCTTCCTCAATGGTGGAGATAGGCGTCATTGGAGGCATTCCAGATCCCCCTCTCGTGGTGCTGAAGATACTGGAGCCAACCGTACTGAATGGTGTAGTCTGCTGCTCGGATGTTGAATTACCAGACTCACTGCCTGCAGTGGTTGGTGTCGGTGTGTTGTTGAGAGAGCTCAGTCTTGATCTGAATGCCTTGGTCACAGGGGACTCCTCTCTCTGGCCGGATGTCCACTTCAACGGAGAAGAGGCGACAGTGGAAGATCCCGAGGCCAGTGAGTTGAGAGACTCGTAGTTGTAGATATCATCCTCATCGTCGTCGTCGTGTGAGCTACCGAAGCATGGTTCGAACATCGATTGCTCGATTATTGCACCGATAGGGACGGTGGATTCTCTCGTCGCTGGTGGTGTGGCTTCCTGAGGAGTAATTTTTGCGGCAGTTGGGACTCTTTCCCTCAATAGGAACTCATCAAGAAGAGATGCCTTCTGCGGTGTTCTGTGTGGCATGCCTGGTTGGAAAGTATCGAAATCAGTGAGCAGATCTGGGTTAACAGTAGGATCCCCGCTCTCCTTCAACTTCTGCTTCATGGTTTTGTGCCTGTGTGTTTTCTCAAGCTTTGTAAGCCAGTAGATAACCCTGATGACGGTATAATAGGTCATGATACCCATAACAAGACCAGCAATGCACATGATGTTGACGAAGCGGACCCAGTGAGCAATTACCTTCAACTGTGAAATCCCGTAGTCAACCTTCAACAAGTTCTCCAACTTCGTATCAAACAACAGGCCAAGCCATAGGTCCACGAATGCGTGTGTGTTGTATTCAAGAATTCTGATCATCAATGAGAATGGCTCACAGAGGAGCCACAAAACCAAGGCTACCCCGCGCACAACCTGCCGTATAACTCCCATCAAAGTTGACACAAACAATCCACATGGCCAGTACAGGATGTACATCAGTTTTCGGGAAAGACCAAAAAGCCCACCAAGCTTGTTGACGTAATGGACAGAGTCGATGAAAACAGTTGGAATATACGTCTTGAACATCTGATGATTCAGTAGTGTATCCTTCAGGCCGATGTATGGCGTGTCGTCACTCAATGTGTCTGGGTCAGGCTTCAGACTTCCAAGGCTGAACATTTTGTCGCTGACTGATCGAGCGAGTGTCAGTCTTTTGGAGGGAGCGTGATCGCGAGCAGTGCGAGCAGGACAGGGAGGGCAATGGTTAAGGAAGTAGAGAGGGGATTCAGCTCTCCCCCATGTTTCTTTGCCCTGAAAATTCCCGATTTTGCGTTAGGCAGCCCGGGCGCCCGAGCTTCCGCGCTTTTGGAAAAAGGTGTCCACCTCAAAATTTTCATCCACTTTCATCCACTTTTTTCCTCTCGCTGCGACAGCCATCATGGATTCAATTCAGAGAGAGCAAGTCCTCTGAGGAATAAGGATATCTCCCGGGATCTTCTCTCTTTCTTTATATACTTCCACTCCTTCTTCTGCCCCGCATCCTCTTACGCATCCATAGGATAGTGGGTTCTGGTAAGGAGAAGAGAAAGCCTTCAAACACTTGAGATCCACCATTGATACTTCGGATCTCTATGTGTGGGGAGGATCGTGTCATGTGGGCTTTTACCCTCGCGGGTCAGTGCTTTGTGTTCCAGACCATTGTGTTGGCGGCCCATGTACTACATCTCTTTGAGCGCACTTGATGTTCTCGCATATAGCTTTTGGGACTTTTTGAGGACAATTTAATACATTGAGCATTCACACAATGATATTCCACCTGTAGCTTCACCGCTTTGATAGGAACCGTACCTGGGCCGCTACGCCAGAAAGACATCATTTCATCTACTTTCCCTTTGTGTGTCTTCCCGGCGCCTCCCTTACAGGGTAACTCGGGACTCTGGGGAGCCAAGAATTGAGGTTTTGAAAGCCATTGCAGACTCCTAGACCAGCCATTAGCTGGGAAGGCTGCTCTATCAGTGATATTAGATAGTGTGCAAGATAAATTGATGTTCTTCCTCATGTTTGAAGGCAATTCCATTATTTGATCATGTGATAATCACGTGCAAAAGCGTTGGTAGGGTATGTCGAAGCCAAACAACCGACGAACAGCTTCTGTCCGTGATAGTTTAGTGGCTAGAATCTCCGCTTGTCGCGCGGGGGACCAGGGTTCGATTCCCTGTCGCGGAGTCTTTTTTTGCATCCGAGTGGCTTAAACACCCGGACACCATCATATAAGCACTCATGCTTCACTCAAGACCTTATCACCCGCTTGCAAGAAGGATGCTCAAGACCCCACGAGCTCATTTACACAACGGACAACTTATATGTATAATGGAGGAGAAAAAAACTACTCGAACGAGAGAAATTAGTTGACTTCAGCACTGCAGAGTATACGTCTCCCATGCAGACGTCGTACTCATGCATGGGAAAGACGTCACGTACACATGGCTGTACACGATCACATTTCTCTTTGGAAGAGCACAGCACTGTTGCTGATCCTGGAAATTTTAGGCGCTAATATTTTGTAATAAACCTATAATACACAACATACATATGGCAAAGGAAAGTAGATGGATCAGAGCAGGACGTACTAGGAGAAGACCTTAACTCACGTAACGCTTGACAAGATCAATGGCAGCGATGGCATCCTCGCACGCGGAGTGAGCATTGGTCAGCTGGATTGTTCTCTTGAGGTGAACTCTTACCAACTCTTGCAGGGAGAACTTGTTTCTCACACCACCTTTTGGGTACACAATATGGATGTATCGATTTAACACGAGTGTGGACAAGACGGAGTGCAGTGAGATCGTTTTCCAGACCGTGCCCCACAATGATGGTGTCTTCTGCCAGGATGTCACGAAGCTGGGTGCTCAGTAACTCATCAAACGTCTTCGTACTTCTTGGGATCGTCTTAATACCAGTTAAGTGAGTGTTGTAGTCCAAAACAGTACCAATAGGCTTAACCAAACCGTTAAAGAGGGTTTCCGACGTGAAAAAGTCAATTATGGTCATACTGACGACCTCCATACCGTTACTGGTGTAACACATCTCACAGTCCAGACCGACAACTTTCTTCTTCTTATCACCAGCCGTTCTCATAGTCTTTTTGAATGGAAAGAAGAACTGACTTGCCTCTGGGTCTTTGGTCCTGAAGACGTGGTGGTCCATGGTGTTACATCCGGGTGTTGAGGAATGGATGTTGGCACCACAACAACGGTAGACAATAGAGCGACCGACTCTTGCCTTCTTATGGTCATGATAGTTGCACCTTGAACCAAAACCTTTAGAACAATCAAAGTAACCCTTACAGCGATCACACTGAACAGATGTTGGCTCCCGGATCTTAGTTGGGACGTCCAGCACGAAACCATGACGGCTGAGGTCATATTTCTTGTGGACGAGCTTCACGATCTGTTCATATGTTATGGCACTGGATGGCATTTTCTTATATGTGTCTAAGAGCCGAGAAAGTGCATATTTAGCTGCAGTACCACAGCAGGCGAGGGAAACCCCCTTTAATAGGCAGTCATATCCTGATCAAGGTGCTTGATCGAAACAAAGTTCAGGGCAAAATCCGCTTCAAAATAGGAAAGTCAGTACGGCGATTGGCGGTGATGATACCTGTATCGTTTGTTTATTACTTCTTCGGGAGTTAAAGCATGCTGAGAGGTGTTGTATGCGGAAATTCAAAGCGTTAGGAGATAACCAGCATCTCCTGTGTATGCGGTGGGTGAAAACCCAAATCAAACGTCATTCAGTGCAACACAAACAGCGCCCTTGTGATGTCCATTGTATTGTCTTACAGTCTCGCTGGTGGCGAGATCCCACAATCTCACGTAGTGGTCCGAGCAGGCTGTCACCAAATATGCCGAGTCTGCAGAGAAGGCACAGTCCCAGACCCATCTCTGATGGCCTTGCAACGTAGTCTCCAATCCGAAAGAGTCGTCGATACTCCAGATTCTGGCCGTGTGGTCTGCGGAGCATGTGGCCAGATGCTTCACGTCAGAACTGAGGAGCACTCGTGTGATGTACTTTGAATGTGAACGGAACTTTGTGACAGGTTGCAGTGACGTGGAATCTCTCTGTGTGCTCATCTGCCAGACGTAACAGTTTCCTTTGTTGTTACCAGCTACAAGCATTGAGCCGTCAGATGCCACAGAGACGGAATGCACCGGGACATCGTCTTCTGGAATGAGCTGGTGTGTGCACTGATTCTCTCCAAGATCCCAAATACGAACGTTACCATCCTGGTCACAGCTGATGAGCTCACCTTGGTTCGGGTGTATCACAACCTCGTTGACGGGGCACCCGTGTTTGTAGTTTCTCTGGACTGAGGGTGCTCTGACGTCCCAGACTTTCACCGTTCCATCCTCTGAGCTCGATACCATCCACTTGTTGTCGGACTGGAACGCAATTGAGGTGACATTGTTGGTGTGGCCCTCGAAGGAGGTGACTGGGTTGGGGTTGGTTGTGCGGATGTCGTAGAGTCTGACATGCAAATGGCCGGCGGCGGCCAGGAAGCGCTTGTCTGAGGTGATCTCGAGCCTGTTGACTTGTGAGTCCGCGTGCTGGATGGTTCGTGAGCAGACGCCTGTCAGCGCCTCCCAGAAGCGGATGGTGTGGTCGTAGCCCGCGGACGCCAATATCACGGACATGGCTGCTCAATGGTTCTGTGTGCGGGAGCTGCGCTGTGGGCTGTGGTGGTACGGCGGGCAGCACAAAGCCAGAGCCAGCGGAGCTGAGAATTTTGATGGAAGGTTCTGGAAGGTTCGCGAGCGCGGAAAGCCGTCGATGTTGGCGGACGCGATGGTGTGGGTGCGTATAAATTGCTTCGGTCTCGCTACCCTTTCACCTGCGCCGACGCTGCTACACGAGACACTCAGCACTCAGCACACACGCAAAATGGTGAAAGAAACGACGCTCTACGACAGATTGGGCATCTCGCCCTCCGCATCAGACAATGAGATCAAGAAGGCCTACAGAAAAATGGCTCTCAAGTACCACCCCGACAAGCCGACCGGTGACACCGAGAAGTTCAAGGAAATTTCTGAGGCATTCGACATCTTGAACGACGAGAAGAAGAGAAAACTGTACGACCAGTTCGGCCTTGAGGCTGCCCGTCGCGGTGGCCCACAGTTCGATGGCGACACCAATATGGGTGGCATGGGAGGAGGCGCCGGCGGTCATCCATTCGCTGGCTTCGACTTCAGCGATGCCTCCAACATCTTCGAGCAGTTTGCACGCAGCGGAGGTATGGGTGATGACGGACACAGCTTCCACTTCAGCAGTGGCTCTCCATTTGGTGGCGGTGGCTTCGGAGGTATGGGTGGTATGCCTGGTGGTATGGGAGGCATGGGAGGCATGGGAGGTATGCCGGGCGGCTTTGGCAGAAGCGCCTCTATGGAGCCAGAAGTTGAAGTGCAACAAATCAACTTGCCTATCAGCCTAGAGGACCTCGCCAAGGGCACAACCAAGAAGATGAAGCTCAACAGAAAGGGCCCAGGTGGCACGAAAGAGGATAAGATCATGGAAATCAACATCAAGCCAGGTTGGAAGGAGGGTACCAAGATCACGTTCAAGGGCCAGGGTGACTGGACCCCACAGGGCCGCAACACCATCCAGTTTGTCATCCAGGAGAAGCCACATCCATTCTTCAAGAGAGACGGCGATGATTTGATTTACACGTTGCCATTGTCATTCAAGGAGTCTCTTCTTGGATTCGACAAGGTTGTGGAGAGCGTTGACGGAAGAAGAATCCCACTCTCAAGATCATCGCCAGTGCAGCCAACATCAGAACAGGTATACCCGGGTCTCGGTATGCCAATATCCAAGAAGCCAGGCCAGAGAGGTGACCTCAAGATCAAGTACAAGATTGACTATCCAATCACTTTGACACCACAGCAGAAGCAGGCCATTGCTGAGAACTTTTGAGGCACTGGACCTACGAGAACGACATATTCCATCTCATGACATTTGAAGAAAGATCCACATTTCACAGAGTACTCACTCCCACATTTGTGCACCAGACATACATCACATCGGTCACCATACCGCATCCACACATTGAATTGATACCGTCGCTGGGTGAACATTGCAATACAAAATGACCAACCTCCTTAAGTATCCCATAATGATAATGACCTTTCCATTCCCACAGGTGATGTTGTTTTTTACTTCAGTTCAGTATGGCCTCCCGTCACCCACCATAAGGGGGCATCATGTTTTGTTTGTACAGTCCTTTATAGCATAGAAACTCTTAAACGAAGCTTCCAATGTAGTCTTACGAAACAGTTAACATCTTGATCCATGAAATAATTAACTAAATGTACACAGGAGCTCTGGGAAAGGAGCTCGAGAAGGAAATAAGACACAACATTCGGATGAATCCCATGCAAGTAAAATATGAGCCATAAAAACCACAACAAACGCAAACATCTCCGCTTTTCTCTAAATCACTTCTTAGCCTTCTTCTTCTTCTCCTCCTTGACTTCGTCATCATCATCAGCCTTTCTCTTCTTCTCCTTTTTCTCCTTCTTCTCCTTCTTCTCTTTCTTGTCCTTCTTGTCCTTCTTGTCCTTCTTGGATGGAGTCTCAGAGACGGCCACATCGGCAGTAGTGTCAGCCTCAGCAGCTGGGGAATCCTTCATCTCAACCTCCTTGATCAATGGCTTGCTTGGAGTAGCAGCGGCAGAAGAAGAAGAAGCAGCAGCAGCAGCAGCAGCAGCAGCAGCAGCAGCAGATGGAGCTGGCTCAGTGTTGCCTTCCAAACTGACGTAGGTGCTCTTCCAGTCGGCTGGTGTGTTCTCGTTGGTTCTGCCGAACTTGTCAAGCTTACCGTCAGCCTTGAGCTGCTTCTTCTTCTGGGCAACTGGACCCAAACCCCATCTTCTTGGGTACAAGTCTCTCTCCATAATACATCTCTTAACCTTGGCAACAACACCATGGTCACAAGCAGCCAAGTCAACAGTGGACATCTGGGCAATACCAATGGCAATGGCCTCACCCTTGGTGGTGATGAGAACAACCTCATCATAGAGCTCAATACCCTCCTCATATCTCAGCAAACCTGGGATCATGAGCTTGGCACCGTAACAGACAGCGTTAACGGCAGAGTCCTTGACGACAATTCTCTTGTAGCCAACGAGCAAAGTCTCCAATGGCTGGATGATTCTTCTGAGGTAGGACTCGTCTCTGGTATTGTCGTAGGTCCACTGGGCGTCCAAGACGTCGTGGAGGGTGACAAGGTTGTCGTTCTCACTGAGAGCACCGGATCTCACACGTCTCAACTCCTGCATGTGACCACCAACACCCAAAAGCATACCCAAGTGAACACAGAGGGTTCTCATGTAGGTACCAGCCTCACAGGAGGCCCAGAAGACACCGAGACCTCTCTTGTTGTCAAACTCAATGAGGTTGGAGTCGTAGATGGTTCTGACACGCAACTGTCTCTTGACGGCGGAGATGAGAGGTGGTCTCTGGAAAAGAGCACCAGTCAAGTTCTCGATGGCTCTGCCAAGCTCCTTCTCGTCCTTGAGGGCCTCGTGCAGTCTGACAATACACACGTATTCCTTACCAGCACCCTGCTGGGACTTCACCAGTCTGGTGGCTCTGTCGATACAGACAATCAAACAACCGGTAACCTTTGGGTCCAAGGTACCGGAGTGACCGGTCTTCTCGCATCTGAGAATTCTCTTGATCCAGGCAACAACTTCATGGGAAGATGGGTTGGAAGGCTTGTCCAAGTTGATGACACCGGAGGAGATGTAGGACTTGAGGTCTCTCTTGAGCGGAGAACATCCAGCTGGGATTGGTGTGTAGTGACCGCTTCTAACGAGGAGCTTGTCGAAGTTCTTGAGGAGCAATGGCCACTCGGAAGCATCCTGCGAAGGAGCGATGTTCTCTGGCTTGATCATGTGCTCGTCAGACATCGTGTGTTGTGCGGGAGCGTGGGTATCAACGGTGTTCAGGAGATGAGCTTCTGCTGGGGGGCCCTC